>JASEVX010000007.1:42063986-42141486 GCA_031761405.1 Serripes groenlandicus
TCGTCAACAATAGTTGTGTCCTTATGTTGTTGTTTTTTGCCTATAGTTTTAGCAGTCGTTAAACTAAAATAAACCAGTTTAATACTGTTATGTTTTCGGACGTTCTGCATTATCTGATATACAATATATGTAAAATGTGAAAACTGATATTACTTCCTACAACTATCAACATATAGATGTTGTAAGAGACACGTAAAGGTAGCATGCATGTATATGTCAAATAGTGAACTATTGGGGTTCCAAATGGTCGTATAGTGGAAATAGTGAGTTTCGTCCAAAACGGTGCCATTCGATGCGTTTGTGCGCCTGAATAAAATTGATTAGCACGAGGCAGAATCTATAGAGTGCAATGGGGTCCTAATGAAATAGTGATTTTTGGCCAAAGCGGTGCCAGTCGACACGTTTGTGCGACTCAATAAAATGTATTTGTACGAGGAAGGTCCTATAGGGTGCTCAGGAATTCTTGGCGAGTGGTGGGATGGTCTAATGCGGCGTTAGTGCAACGACAAGAGAGCTTTTGGGTCCAAATGTCTGTATGGTGTAAAAAGTGATTTTCGACGAAAACGATGCCACTCAATGCGTTTGGGTGCCTGAATAAAATGTATTAATACGATACAGGATCTATAGAGTGCACAAACACTTGACTAGTGGTTGTTTGGTATAATTCGGCGTCGGTGCAACGATTAGTGAGCTTTTGGGGTACAAATGCCTGTATAGTTTAAATAGTGAGTTTCGTCCTAAACGGTGTCAGAAGATGGATTTTGGCTCCCGAATTAAACTTATTAGTACGAGGTAGGACCTATATAGTGCAATGAAACACTTGGCGAGTGGTGGGGTGGTCTAAGCGGCGTCAGTGCAACGTTTAGTAAGTTTTTGGGGTCCAAATGTCTGTAAAGGGGAAATAGTGTTTTTTTGTCCAAAACGGTGCCAGTCGATACGTTTGCATCCGTCTCGGGTGTGAGAGGTCGCTGGTTCTATACCCGGCCGGGTCATGTCAAATACTTTGAAAATGGTAGTAATGGCTGCCCTCATTGGCGTTCAGGGTTGCGGGGTTAGCATTTCGACTGACTGGCAGGATAAATGGACCAGTAGTACTGGTAACTCACCTAGGAAACGTCGTGATAAAACTGAACAATTGTTGAAAGTGGCGTTAACGCCAATCAATCAATCAATTGATCAATCGACTTCGAGTTATCGCGAGTTCAATAGCATGTTCAAGTGATACTTATTATTGCCTTAAAAGTTAGGTTTTGGAGGATGGATTTTCTTTGTTCTTGTCTTCCATGTTGATAATTGGACCACTCCATTTTTCGTTCAACAGGATTTTTGGCAAAATTTAATATGAAAGTGGCAAACATTACAGATTTCAGGAGAAACAGCTCGTTATGAGCTGTCCCACCTGAATTTGAATTGTTTGCAAAGGCCTGTTATTATCTTTGGCAGCGAGAGGGTTAACCTTTATGATTGAAACACTTTGTAAAGTGATACTCACCACCTTCTCTTATACTGACGATATTTACGTTCTACATTTGCTTTAGACGAAATTTGGAATTATTGAAAATATTGTAGACACGAAAAAGTACAAAATATTCAAAGTGAGCACTTTCTCGGAATGTTTTCAACTTTATGAAAAGGTTATAAACATATTTTTTCCATTTTGTAACACGTTTTGGTTGAGCTTTTGTGCAAAACAGACTACCTAGAAACTTCAATGTCTGGTAAACCGTTACTGTCCCATTGAAAATAAATAAAAAATAAAAATAAATTAAAGCTAAAAAATGTAGACCTTTCAAAACACAAGAAGATATTATATTGGGGAAAAATATAAAACTAAAAAATGTAGTCCCGTCAATACACAAACGGGCATTCTATTTTCTGAGGCAAGGAGCTACTTAATTACAAGGGAATCAGATTTGGCAAGCTTTACGATTTCGTTAACTCAAACGATAGCCCTGGAATCAATCAATTCCTTGAGATTTCTCCTGATGATAGCCAATTAAGTGCAATATAAACCGATTAGTGCATACTGTCCTGCGCATTCGCCTATTTCCCACACGAAGACGCGTGTTGACGCATCTGCAAGAAACGGTTTTCGAAGACATTTTTTCAAAAGGAGAAATTGCTCATGGTCAGTGCTTGTTATTTGGAGCTTTTTACTCCAAACATTTTAAAGGTCACTTTATTTTATTTGTTTCGATATCTGTTTGCAAAAAGAACACGGGGAATATGTCTAGATAGAAAAAGATGAAAATGAATTACCTCTTCGTCAAGTAGCTTGGGTTCATATTCTGCATTCCTGTGTTTAAAGACCATCCATAGGAAGAAATCAATATGGTCTATGTTCACAGGTGGTCTTTAATAGCAGGGACATTTGTGCAGAAAACGAGTAATTTGGAAATTAAAAGTGAGGTTGCTAAAGCGAGGGAATTGCTATGCAAAGGTTGTCTTTAGCACATATTTTGCTGTATTTGTTGGAAGCCTCTTGATAGCTTCTATGACCTACTTGCGAGCATTGTAACACAAGATCAGACTGTGCGGACGGGTTCCGCTCATATATATATATTGATGCAATAGATACCAGCTTTCTGACAGTTGATGGTCTACTGTTTCGGCTGTGAAGTGCGTATATTTCATTCGTTTCACAGTTAGATATTCTAAGATATTGTTATAGTTATTTTCGAAAAGATAACAAAGAACCCACATTGAAGCTCTTTTTGTAGAAGTTCACCTATGGATCATGCATTTGAAATCGTTTCAAAATTGGGAAGTTATACATTCAGAGTAGAATATTATCAAAGACAGCATCATACACTTTTCAGAGTTAAACTTGTGACCTTATATATAAATCAAATCAATGGGTAGCTACGTTGGTAGAGGGTCACATAATTAAGGTTCCTTCATGTCAAATTATTTCAAATTCGTATCAGTTGTCTCATAGGAGAAGACTTTTAACGTTTTGTCAATGTACTTTTTTTCTTCTTCCGCATCAACTATAGTCAGTCATAGTATTTTTTTTTAAATAAGCTGAACAATTTTTAAAGAGGATCTCAAAAGGAACATTTCTGTGTATTTGAAATGGAAATAACCGTATGTGTAAGTTATGTTTTTAAATGAATTTCTTGACAATGATGACGCCTGACAAAGGGAGCTCACAATGAGAACTTTATGCACAGAAGAGATAAAATCATTATAAAAGATGCAACATTTGAACATTTTGAAGATAACTTCTTATACAGGTTTGAAAACATTACACAATTGAGATTTGCTCTTACCTCTTTGAGGAGCAACATTATATAACCATTTAAGTAACAAGTACTGTTCTAAACCATGATTTCTTATCAAAGTCAAAGGGAAATAACCCTAATCAGACCAATTAGCCAACATACATAGTTCTGTCATTCAACACATGTTGCGGACACTTGCTGGTTGTTATAACAATACTACTTCAAACGGATTCATCACCCTCTTGGTGTTTCTCAAGGTTTGTTTCCATAGTTCAACATAAACATAGGACAATTAACACTCCCTGTGTTATTTACATACATTTCTGCTAAATCAATCAATACTGGAAGTTAAACAAGTGAGGAGTGATGATTAAATCATGCTGTAAATATACCGGTATTGCTACCTGTGAGAGGTTACTTAAAGGAATATGTGGTCATACCAAAGACATTAACATTTGTAGTAATGGCATCCCCTCCTTAGCGTTCAGGGTTGTGGTGTTAGCATTTCAACTGACTCGCTAGTGTCGGGTTAACTGGACCAGTAATACTGGTAAATTACCCTAGAAACGCCTTCAAATTACTATAAAGTGGTTGAAATCAGCGTAAAACACCACCCAGATTAAGGAATGTGTACTTCAGTAGGCCTCCTAATTATGACATAGTATCTCCTAATTAGGACTTAGTATCTCCACAATCCGTGGCTGTATTCAGATGTACGTTAACGTGAAGTCATTATATCCATAATACCTTATGGATAATCCACTCCTTTTGTGTATCTCTACATTGTAGTTGTTTTCAATTGTTCAAAACAAGCATGGGACAATAACCAGTGTTATTTAGTTACATTTATGCTAAATCGCTCCACGTTAACAGTTCATCCAGTGAGGAGAGTAATTAAATCATTCTTTAAACACATTTGTTTTCCTACCTGTTAGACTTGAAAACATTGAAGCAAAAATAGAGAAATTGCACCTGGTGATCCTTTCTTCCGATTCCTTCAATGTTTTCTACTTTTTATTACCAATTGTACTTTCAATTCTTTAGTTTTCGTGGTGTTTCTTTTGTCAAATTTTCTGAATCAGGAAGGGACGCAATTTTAGACACATTTTTTTAAAAGTGTTTTTATTAGTCGCCGGGCAGAAGCCCGCGACTTCTATTTTTAATAGATTTTCGGAAATCACATGGGAGGGGGGATTATTATTAGAAAGAAACACATTTAGATGTCTTGAACATATTACAATTGTGTTTGTTTAAAAACACTAAGTAATGACACATCTAAAATGAAATAAATATTCCGATGTTTTAGGTATTTTCAGTTTCTTTATTTTGACTCGCATTTATGTTTTTTTGTTTTATTTACGAAGACAAAACAGTCCCTATTTGCTAGAATGAAATACTGTATTTTACAGTATATACTACATGTAATCAAAAGGCTATAACTACAAACCTTTACGTCGCACAGTCTAATGTTGTTTACATACGCGCACCTGCTGATGAAAATGACGTCGAATATTCTCCTTCTAATGGCAATTTTAACTCACTGAATGTTATTTTCATGTTCAAAGAGATGTCTTGATTTGTGAAGAAGGCATTTTATAATGTTTATCCATGTATATCTAAAATATGAACTGTTTCTAAGCTAAAACTGTTGATCGCGTGACTCGCGAATACCAACTGCGTAGATCAATCTCCTTTGCAGAGAGCCGCTCTTTACACTCACTTACAAATAGTAAATCATATGCGATTTAAAATGTTTATTTGGTTCGAAACAAATGAAGAAAAGAACAAACCGAGATAAAACTGGTTTTAATAGAAAAAATACTTTGAACGAACACTCTCTGCCTATAAAGAGAGTTTCAAAAACGACACCTCTGCGAATAAGAAAGAATCGGGTCTTTCGTACAAAATTATTTCGTCCTTGACAATTTTAAATGTGTCATTTAATTCCCTAAAGGCATATTGCTTCCGATCTGCATATTGTTATGCATCATTGACACAAGGGCGCTCATCATAATATAATTTTAAAACATGAGTAGTTTGTTATTTTCATTATGAAAAAGGAAGGAAAGAATTAAAATAAATTAACATGTTGTAGGGCTCAGTTTATGTTCGAAATTAAGATTAAATTATACAACAATTTCAATGAGATTTAACTGTTTAGTTGATATTATATTTCGAAGGTGGTCTTATTTATAAATATTGAACTACATTTCAACATTTGTTAAAGTATGATATAATTAGGATGCCAAGCTAATATCATCTTGAGAAAAAGAGAAAACTCATGTCTTAAGCGATTTAACCCTTATCTCATTGTTTTAAAGTAGATTGCTGCAAAGGTGTCCACTGTTGACTTTAATAGAGGAAAGGTAAAATGACGTGCTATTGTATGCAAATCATAAACTGTCTGTTTTGTGGTTTTATTGAAAAATAATAAAATTCAAATATTCTGACAAACATCTTGAAAAGTGTATGTGGAATTCACAAATCTTATAATTATTCCTTAATGAAAGCACTGTATACATACATGTACTAAGACTAATGATTGGCAAGATTACTCATTTCCATTACTGTTTATGATCAATACTTAGTTGGTTGTGTGTATGGTCAACCTACTTTGGAATGGAGATTGATCATAAACAATGAAAGGCTTCAATTATCATTCACTTCGTTGACAAAACAATGCAAGTTATGATACATTTTCACTTGACCCCACCCCTGATGTTCCAATATGCCCCTCAGTTGATAACTGTTTATTCAACTACTATAATGTTAGTGTTATGCATAACTGCAGTATGGATTTCCGGCGACATTGATGCGTTGCATCAACTTTCTCTTGTTATTTATGTAACAGTCCTAAACGATCCGACATGGCCAGGGAACATGGACCTTTTGTTCCGATGACGAACGCACTACCACGTCGCTATAAAAGCTGGCTCTTAGTGTCCCCTTATACATACAGCTTTGCTACATATACATATGAGGAAACGAGTCCGGCCTCTCGGTGGTAATTTTCTGGACGAATCTAAATAATTTAAACTCTCCTTGCGGAGTTAATACATGAATATTTGCGACAATTTGTTTTCAAATCGAATCGTTGACAAGTTTGTTTATTATTATTCATATGAGGAAAATGAATCCAGGCCCCTGGCGGCATTGTCATTTAACGGATCAGAACAACTTGAATTAAAACACGGTCGAGAAACAAGTCCCGCGGTAAATAGCCGTTGTTTACATGTCACAAATACGCTGGCATGTCCAATCAGCAAAACTACAATGTAGTTTCATACATCTGGGATTTCTAACAACAAAAACCTTTTTCTTTTTTTTTGTGATGTCTGAGAGTTGAGAACACCAAGACGTTTGTTCATTCTTTTCCCACATGCAGGCGCGTTCTAACATCTCTAGCTGCAGCAAACAATTTTTGCCACAAAGTTTAAAACTCTTTTCAATGATTATACTTTCATCAAAGATGAAGATTGTATTTCGAATATGATAAACTGTGTCATTTATATGCCATGGCGATGCAAAAAGAAATTAACCCAATCGGAGAGGGTTGAATTGAAATCCTTTCCAGGAGTTTCCTTGTTTTTTTAATAACCATTGGTAAAAAGCAACTTACTTAAAAAGATGAACATTTGTTTTTTTAATATGATAAACACAGGTCTAATACCGTGTATACTAATGAAAAGTACATGTACAATGTAATTTGAGTGCAAATATTTTAGGGGTCCCGTAACTTCATTAAAATCTGACCAAATCACTTCGCTACAATACTTATATAAGAGAGCGTGAGGTTTAGGTCTGCGTTTAACCCTTTCCCACATACAACAAACCTGCAGCAGACGACTTTGGAAACGTATTGGCAAACACATGAAAAATCTCCATAAATAAGGGTTTAATTATGAAAATGAGTTGAGAACATTGTGGCTAAAGGAGAAATTGCTCATTACGAGAAATTTCTCCCTTTGCCACACTGTTTTCAAAAGTCGTCTGCTGACGTTGCGTCAGAATGCGTATACAAGTGGGAAATGGTTTATAGCAAGGGGCTCGTCAGTTCCAATTGCTATAGTAGGCGATTTCTGAAGACACTCATCGAAATCTAGACTGGAATCAGTCCCTATTGTTTACAATATCGGCAATGAATTACTTCAAATATCTCTTTCCACAGTAGCTCTGCATTAGTGAACACCATTTCGGGTTCAGAAAGATGTCGTGTTATTCGTAGATTGTATATACTATCAATGGAAGCACATGGATCTGTGGAATATTTGCTAAAATGGTATGTACTCGTTCCATAGTATCCATGTCTACAGTATCATAGCAACAAATAATCCGTCACTAAAATATCACAATCCGTTAACTTGGTGATATATCAACCGGACGATGAATTTAATTTGAAATCTCTGACGCAATAGAAAGAACTAAAAAGACATGTCTTTACGAATGTGTTGCCCTTTGTTAATACAGATTTGAACTGCCGTAAACATATGAGCATTTTAAGACATGATAATCGTAAGAGGAGTTGATTTAATGTGAGTTAGATTTGTATCAGCAATTCTTTTTTAGACACCGTTCTATCTTCGCGATATAAAATTGTGTACGTGCGTTCTTCGTCTATACGAACTGAAAAAAGGTAAAAACCGACATTTTAGGCATTAAAATGTGCTCCGTGGAAAAAGCGAAAGACACCTGATATTAATGTATACATTCATTTATACATTAGAATGAGCGGGTTTTGGGTAAACACACCTTTTATGACTTCCCTGCACCACTAGTCAATCAAGCAATCAATTAATTAATTAGTTAATTAATCAATACAGTAACCAAAAGACACGTGGAATTCAGTGTGCGTGTATATATTCCGATTCTTATTACAATCTATCATTACGCATTCTCTACATTTCCGTAAAAAGTTGTATTGTGCTTTTATAGATTTTGAGAAATGCTTTGATGAATTGAATCGAGTTTTTATCTTCCAGAAATTATTACAAGAAAACTTCAATCCTAAATTTGTTCAATCTATTAAAAATATATACAATACAGTAAAAGCAGCAGTTCGATTAAACTCTGAAAATTCGTCTATCTTTAACTCAAACATCGGTGTTAAACAAGGCGATCCGAGCTCAATTATTGTATTATTTTACTTCGTAAGTGACATAACTAATAACTTCAACGACGAACTCGATGGTTTATTCAAACAAAATGATCTCAGTCAATACATATTCCTCTTTGCAGACGACGCTGTACTATTCGCGCATACACCCACAGCGCTACAATCACTACTCAATGATTTATCGATGTATTGTGAAACGTGAGGTTTAAAAATAAACACTAAGGAAACAAACGTCATGATATTGAATTAGGGAGACATACAACTTACAACTTTACTTTAAACAATACTAGTTTGGAATCAATCTCTTTAAAAGTAAATAATAAAAAACCGGACACAGAAGAAACTTGTACAATCTTCAAATGTTGCCCTTCATAACCTTTTTATTATCTTGAACCAACTTCACTAAGAAATAAAAGAACTGTGTAGACTGTTTGACAGCCTTGTTGTTTCTATTCTGAATTATGGCTCAGAAATAATAGGTGACCACGAGTGTAAAGATATTGAACAGGTACATTACAAATATTTCAGAAAATCCTATGTGTGAGAATGTCCACACATCTAGACGGCTTATATGGAGAAACAGGCAGACATCCAATGAAAAAAACATCGAACATTGAATATGTTTAAATTCTGAGTGAAAAGGTTAAAATTTAATAATCAAACTATTATTAAAACAATGTATAACATGGTTTAACAGGACGCTAACGATAACATAACATACACCGGTAATAATTCGGCATATATGATCAAAGTATCACTAAATGAATTAGGACTACAGCGATTATAGTTGCAGCAGCATGAATGGGATATCAAATTAAAAACAATTAAACAAAGAATTTTAGACGTTTACAAACAGTTTTGATTTATTGATTGGGTTTAACGCCGTTTTCAACATTTTTGCAGTCATCTCACGGCGGCCAGTTCACCTGTTCATGTCTTTCCTGGCTTGCTCACACCAATAATCCACACAACAATCCTTCCAAGCAACTGTCTGCTTTTTCTCACAGACTGTTAGCCCATTTGTGGAAGACGAATGACGCTTGTCACAATGACTTTTGTCAGACGAAAGAAAGAATGTTGGCCGAGCTCGGGTTCTATCTCACAACCCCTGGATTGAAAGCCCGCGTCGCTACCGACTATCGGTAGTTACATGTCCAAATGTAATATGCAGTTAGCCCTTTGCTCTCGCCACTTTCAGTGCTTTGATTATTAATGTGATTGGTGGCTTGTGCGATGAGGTGTGTGTGTGTGTGGGGGGGGGGGGGGGGGGGGGGGGGGGGGGGGGGGGGTCTGATTTCGTAAGTGGTTGGCTGCACAAAAGAACTGCTTTATCGTTTATATTAAATGTGATGAAAAAGGACATGTTAGACAGCAGTTTCAAGGATATGATTACATTTCGTGTAAAAACTTTAATATTACAGACCTTGTCAATACGAATTTTGAAAGTAAGTGACAGATTATTGTTGTACAGCATCTCAGATGCCATTCAATCCCATATACTGTATATACCCAATCCTACACTGTGTCATTTATTCCACCACGTCGATGCCAACAAAAATTAACCGAATCGGTTTTTTAACTCTTTCCCTTATACAGAGACGCATTTTGACGCATCTGCATCAGACGACTTTTGAAAACATTGTGTGTTAAAGGATTAAGTGCTCAAAATTTATTTGGTTTTTCATATCTTTGGCAGAAGATGTTTTCTTAGTCGTCTGCTGCAGATTGTTTTTTTTGTGGGGAAGGGTAGAATAGAAACCCATTCGAGCCGCTTCCTTGATTTCTAATAACTTACTTTGTTTTGCCGCAATGTTGTAAAACATGACAGGTTAATGGGCGGATCATCACTTTCTCACTTTGTTTTAAAATCTTTTTAATAATCAAGCTTTCATTTTGACTGGCCATGTGGTCGTTTGGTTAACGTGCTTAAGAGTCAATCCATAGTTCTGGGTTCAAGTCCCGGTGGTGTCTGAGGTGCTTTTAAGTGTCTCTCCCTCTCATCTAGAGGTCATGTACTGGCCCTTTGTATATAACTTTGTCTCTTGAACTCTGCACCTGCCAGTTGATTCTCAATCAGAAAAATTGGTATCTACAGCTACATTATTAGATAGGTCGTACACACATAAATACAATTCAAGGTATACCACCAGTAACTGTTGTAAGTGACTTTAAATATAATACGTATATCCATGTCCAGTTTGAACAAAAGGCCCAAGAGGAGAGAATAGCTCCACTGCCATTAGGCAACAATTGAAATGCAACAATTAAAATTGCGATATAAGGCTATTCAGTCCGCTGCCTGGCGGTTATATTTTACGACAAATCAACATGGTTTGATGGAATTTAAAAGAGAGTTACCAAAGGAACGTGTCAACAAAATTATTTGAAAATCGGCTTACAAGTTTGGGAATAGAATAATTTTTAATTTTTAATTACCATGGAAAGCAGGATTGTTCATGGTCAAAAAACATTTGAACGAATTAAGGGGAAGACATTAAGAGGATGCTACCTGTGGAATTTCATCCCATTTGGCTCAGTGGTTAAAGAGGTGAAGTCGTTTGAAGCTAAAGGTTAATGCACGCACGCACGATAGACAATTCGAAATGATATTAGTTCAACGGGCTTACAGCCAGTGAACCTTGATAAAACGATGACACCGAAAATATAGTTTAAATTGAGCTTTAACATTCTTAATTACAATGTCCTGAATCATAAGATGTTTTCAGGAGATTGATAAGAAAAGGGACAATATTTATACTTTTAAATACTTTTAAAACACAACTCGGTTGATTACAACAGGAACACTATCTATACCATTAAAACATAACTATATTGATTAAAACAGTATTTATACCATTAAAACATAACTATGTTGATTAAAACAGTGACACCATATTTATAATATTAAAACACGTCTCTATTGATTACAACAGGGACACTGTTTATACCATTAAAACACAACTCTATTGATTAGAACAGGGACACAATTTATACCATTAAAACCCAACTCTATTTATTAAAACAGGAACACTATTTATACCATTTAAACCACTTAGGACCACTATTGATTACAATCGGGACACTATTTAAACTATTAATACACAACTATTGGTTTTAATTGCACTATGTATATGTGTTTGGTTCCAAATGAAGTCAAATTAGGATTCGCCTTTGTAATTCTATCATATTGTCTTACGCCATTTTCAACATTTATAGGAATGCCACGGTGTTTCCTGGTTAAGCAACCAATACCACTCGTAATTACCTTGACACAATTGAGTCAGTTGCAGTGCTAACCCGAATATCTTGAGCACCAAGGAGGGAAGCCGTTTTAACCATATTTCATGTTTTTGGCATAATTCTACCGGGCATCGAACCCGCGACCTCCCGACCGAGGTGAATGCCATACCACTACACCAAGACGGTCGGATTGTTAGTTGGGAATGGTCATCAGGAATGGTTACTAATTGTGATCAAGAGTATGATGGAGGTCTCGGATTTTGGGATAGGGGCTTTTCGTCCCTATCCCATTCCTAGCCTGCTTTTGAAAAGTCGACTTAAGGCTGCAACAAAGCTTCACAATTGAATTCCTCCGCGAAAATCGAGTTTTTATTGGTTATTACCAGCTTTAAGACTGATTTCATTGGTTCGACCGAATAACGAACAACAACCCGCTTGCATTAATTAATGAGACAAAATAGTGCCAATAAGTGAAACACACTCTGACATATGATTGACCTCAATGTCAGTGTTGTTAGTTAATTTCAACATACAAACGTCAACATGTAATATAGTCCTTGATGTCAAATAAACTAGAAATGTAGTCTAAATAGGTTTTTGTCAATTAACCTTGTACGGTCCCTTTTCGGAGATTCAATTAAACTGCAAATACATTACAAATACCATAACATGTTAACCCTTTCCTAAACACAGACGTGATTTGACGCATAGAACCAGTCTTCTGTAATCAATAATATATGTGTTGTCTCTGTCTGTAAAGCTTGGAGGCATTATACGGCGTCCGGTCGGCCGGCTGTCTGCCTGAATGTGCATTCGTCCGTCCGTCATGGTTTGCATTTATTGGTCAAAACGTTGTTTCTGTTTGGCAGATTCATTTCGAAGTGGTCACACTTAAACCGTGTGATCAGGAGAACGGCAAAATACTAGGTACATAACTGTGGTCTGTTTATTTTAGTAATCTCCATGTTTCCTTATTTAGTTCAGACATTTTCTCAATTAATTTCCATTGTATCCATTTAAAACTTGGTTCGTAGGTAACTTTTAACCAACAGATGTACAGTGCACCATTACCAAAACGTTAGCATGCTGCGTTTGGAGTGTGTATATTTTTTCTTTCCATTTTCTCAGTTACTATATGACTTTCGCGTGCTACACATGCGTTCCATAAAATGCTCTTGTTCGTTAATGAGTGCTTCCCCAAGCTTTGTACTTTGTCCGGAGCGACTGACTGTCTGTTTATCCATCCGTCCGTTTATCCATCCGTCCGTTTGTCCGTTACGATTTGCATTAATGGGTCAAAATTTTGTTTCTGTTTGGCAGATCCATTTCAAAGAAGTCACACTTATACATTGGAATGAGGAGACCGATGCAATATTTCGAACGCAAATCAGATCTGTTAGTTTAGGTATAAACTCATTTTGTTCATATATTTCTTCGGTTATTGTCTCAATAGATGTTTAATGAATCAATATAATACTTCGTGTATAGGAAACTAATACGCTACATATGTGCAGTGCACAAGAGACATAACTCCAGCATGCTTTCGATAATCTTTGATTTATGAGCATGATTCCAATATACATTGTGGATCTTTAGTGTTTTCTGAACTGGAAATATTTTAATTAAGGGTCGCTGCTCAGTTTGTTGTCAATCTTTTGTCTTTCGTGATTTATTTTGTTTATACAATATAAGTGTCAAACTTTGATAAATGAGGTATTGGTTATTTGCAAACTGTGTTGTTTCAAAAACATTTGGTTTGGTTTGTTAAAAAGTCGATGATTTATTGTTTCAACAATATTTGTCCATATTAACTATGCCATATATTTTCAACTTACATATGCCCCTATACCATCAGCGCTTTCAGCGCTTTTATTAAAAATGTGTTAATTACTGTGGTCATTCCTACAACTAATTATAACCAGTCGGCGGGATAAACCTATTGAACTTTTCAAACTTTATAACAATCCACATCAAGTCAGACACAACATGTTAATGATCAAGTTCAAAGCTTATTGGTTTTAATTCATTTTGGCTTCCAGCCCATGGGGATATCATTTTAAATACACTGCTGAATGACAGTTACAAAACAGAAACAATACACACGTATACATGTATATTTCCTGCGGAGATAATTAGATATAATTAATGTATTGATAAGTTTACGTTTTACATAAATATCGTCGTTTGAAATTATCTAAACTATTAAAAATAAGACAAATATAGTAGCATTGTAAAAAGAAGAGAAAAACGCCTACTTGGGCCAATGCCTCATCTGTAACTCGGTTTTATCACTGACAAAGAAGGAACGGTAGGTGTTATAAGTATGTAAACCGCAGGAAGCTATCGTCGACACGATTTCTACTGTTAGCCCATTGCTGAATGATGAATGATGCTTGTCTCCTTGACTTTTGTGAAACTTCGGAAAGAATGTTGGCCGGGTCGGGAGTTCGAATTCAAAACCCCTGTATTGACAGCCGGCGTAATTAGTAGAGAAACATGCATTTATGTAATCAGTAATTTAAAAAAAAAGACGGAATCACGGACGTAATGTTGAACACCTTTTGTGAGGTATGATTTATTCCATGCTGATAAAACTCGATATCTCACAGCAGTCGAACAAATATCATCTGGTTATTACAAATAGCCGTTGTGTCCAAAGGTTAAGTAGGCCTCCGTTTTGTCATGCGGGCAATTGATCAGTGCTAGGAAAATCCGATGAAACAAGTGCTTGATAAGACAAATAAAGCGTTCACTAACTACGGCTTACACACGCGTCATTGAACGGCAAGCGTCTGAACAAGATGTTGCCGTTAATTTAAATATTTTTGTTATATCTATATTCATGAATATTTTCGAGCGATCAACGGGTGTTGCATACATTTGTGTTATACCGATCTCCGTAACAAGCTTACTTTGGGTAGGAATTATTATCTTAGAATTCAGTCGAATTGTTGGAAAATTATTCATAAAAAATATGTAAAAGTAATTATTTTAAATGATTAAAGCAGCTGCTGATTAACATATTTTGTGGACTTATCGACATTCTGTTTCCAGTTTGTGTTCTGTCGAGCAACACAGATCCTTTTTATTGGCTATCGAATGATGGCAAAGTTTTACATTATAAATGAAATGTGAGTGTAAGATAAAAGAGACTGCGGAATAAAAAATAAATATATATATATTTCTGCGAATTTCACTTGAACACAGTCGTCTCGATAAAGGAGAGAAACACGTGGATTTATTCGATGAAATTATAATTTATTTTGCTTTGGGAATATACCAGCCACACTAAGGGAACGATTCACAAAAAAAAGTTTTCAATTACAAATTGATCTCATATTTGATACAATTACAAGTATAACAAAAAACTACGTGTTATTTTCTTTCCACAATTACAAAGAAAAGTCAAATTGAAGCATGGAATCACAAGCATTGGCGCAAAGTTCCAATCTGAACTCCACGGACGGTTCCGATATGGCGGATGGGAATTTCAGTGACTATAGTTACTATTACGACTATTCCACGATGAACTACCCGGGTGAAATAAAACACGTGAGTTTATGGGAGATGAGTGTAAAGATAGTGTTATATAGTGTAATCGTTGTGGGGGCGCTCGTTGGTAACTTGCTGATCGTCATCGTCGTGTTGAGGAGTAAGAAGATGCGTTCGACCACCAACTTTTTCATCGTGAACCTCGCCATAGCGGACATACTGGTGACGATGTGCTGCACGTGGGTGCATCTTGTGAACAATCTAACGGAAGGATGGGTGCTCGGGGAATTCTTCTGTAAACTCAACAGCTTTGCACAAGGTATGTTGGACTATCGTTCACATTGTTCCCATGAGTGGAACACTATAAAAACCACCCTTTGACCATATTTTGAGTTATTAATCTTGCCCTCATGGGACGATATGCAGAAATCTAGACATGGTGCGTATTTCATGCTATGTAATAAGTATTTCAAATTCCAACCCCATGTTGTGGGTATTCAAAAGAAATTCCCCCTTTTGGGAAAGTCTAATGTTTAGACATTTCCTATAAACAGACGCATTTTGAGACGGCTTTTCAAAAACATTGTGTGACGAGCGATTTTTCCTCTTGTCACAATGGAGATTTTCCATTAGTGTATTATAGAAGACAAAGTTGTCTGTTGTTCATTTTTGTATATGTGAAATGGTTGATGCTGCCAAAGTTGACTGTCTTTAACCCTTTCCCTCATATAGACGCTTTCTGACGCCTCTGCAGCAGACGGCTTTTTGAAAACATAGTGACAAAAGAAGAAATTGCACAAAATGTGCAATTTCTCCTTTTGCCACAATGTTTTCCACTTTTTGGCATAGGTTATCCATTCAATTATGGATATTTTCTATGTTTTGACAAAATACGTTCAAAGTCGTCTGCTGCAGAATTGTCGTATGAGGGAAAGGGTTAAGACCAAAAGTCGTTTGAAGTGGATCATATCTATCTAAAATGGCCGAAATACCTCATTTGCTAGAAAATGCTTTACCCGCATTTCAACCGAACATTGTTTTCTCAATCAAATTGAGTTTTAAATAATAGATCGAATAATACACTTTTAATAAGATTATTTTTATTTAATTGGCGAAGTGTTTATGATGACAAAGCTGACTGTCCCTTAGACCCCCAAATCACTAAACGTGTATCATATCGTTCTACAATAGTCACATGTACAATATGGTCGGCTTGCCTACATCGTCTGCCATGCATTCCGTCATAACATAGGATTAATGATTATCAAATTCGTATGTTTAATATAACGATGCATCCATTAAGAAGAAATAATATAAGCATATTTTGTTTGTTGTCTAATCCATTAATGTTTTTGTCTGTAATTTGGCCTATATTAACTTGTAACTTGCCTTAACTTTTTCCCACGTAGAGACGCATTTTTACTCCGCTGCAGAAGGCATTTTTTAGACATTATGGTGAAATGAGAAGTTTTTTTCAAAAATCGTCTGCTGTGTTGTACGTGGGGACGCGTTTTTAAAACTGAAATAACTATGGAGCCAATTTTGACGCCCCTGTAGAAGACGTTTTTTTTTAAAGAAAATTCTTGCAAAAATAGAAGCTGCTTATAATGTGTTATTTCTCCTTTTGTCACAATGCTTTCAACTCTATTCAATAAACATACCGTCATTTGAAAAGATGTTTTCGATGTCGTCTGCTGTTGATTTGTTGTATATGGGAAATAGCTAACTGAAAGCAATGCGTTTACCCCCAAAGTAACGGGGGTGTCCGACGAGGGCTTCCCTGGAGGTCTGCTCGTATCATGCAATGTGTCGGGCCGTCAACTGTCGATTCTGGACACCATATGAGCTGTTCCACGAGAAAACCATCATTGTGAACTCGGCGTAGTGTATCGACCTATATCACACTGCGCGAGCCGCGCAGGCTAATCCGGCCCGACACATTCCGTCTCAGGGGGATAGAGAAATAGAGTAATGATTCCTGAAACAGAAAATCCACAGCAGGCGAAAAGTGTCTGTACGGTTAGCCTGCGCGGCATGCTTAGGCTGATCCGGGTCGATACTTTACGCAGAGTCCACAATGTTTGTTTTCTCGTTGAACGGTTCATATCAATATATCTGCGTAATGTATCGACCAGATCAGCCTGCGCTATCCGCGCAGACTGATCCGGCCGACACATTCCGTCTAAGGGAAGATAGATAGAGTAGTGATTCCTGAAACAGAAAATCCACAGGAGGCGAAAAGTGTATATCCGGGTTGGCCTGCGTGGCATGCTTAGGCTGATCCGGGTCGATACTTTACGCAGAGTCCACAATGTTGTTTTACTCGTGGGACGACTCATATGGAACACACGACTTACGAAAACATTTTCTTGAAAATACCGTAGCCGAATGGCGTCTGGACAATTAGTTTGCAATCCTATTGGACCGGTATTAAGTTTTATATAACAGATTGAATCATAAATTTTCCTTTTTAGTTTAATTTATTTTTTTATGAGTGGTCTTTTTGCTGCCAAGACCGAATATCGCAAGAGGCGGGTCAAATATAGATGTATATAAGTCACTGTGACGAGCGTAATTCGTCTTCCACCAAAGAGCTAAGAGTCTATTTAGAAAGGCGACCAGTTATTTTGACTTCTGTTGTGTGGGAGAACTGGTGTTGGAAAGCAAGGCGATTCATGAGTATGTGAACTGGCCGCCGTGATATGTCCGCAAAATTGATAAAAATGGCATTAAACCCCAAATCAATCAATACATCAATCATAGTTTATGAATACCTACACTGTTCACATGTACACTATATGTTAGGCCTGCCTATGTCGTCGACACCATGGGCTTGGATTCCATTATAACATGATCACAGTTTAAACGGCTAGTGTAAACTCATAACATTATCCTAACGATTCAAAACTTTGTACACAAAATCGGGAAATCTTTATAAATGTATCCATCAAGGGGATGAATTACAAGTAAAAAGAGTATAGTTTGCTTGTCTCCTATAATCCCTGTTTGATTGTGTCTGTAACTGTTACTACATTAACTTGCTTTAACTGTTTCTAGTTTCTACATTAACTTGCTTTAACTGTTTCTAGTTTCTACATTAACTTGCTTTAACTGTTTCTAGTTTCTACATTAACACTTGCTTTAACTGTTTCTAGTTTCTACATTAACACTTGTTTTAACTGTTTCTAGTTACTACATTAACTTGCTTTAACTGTTTCTAGTTTCTACATTAACTTGCTTTAACTGAAATGAATATATTTACCCCAAAAGTAACGTTGATGTCCGACCATGGCTTTCGTTGAGCTTTGCTCGATTCGTGAAATGTGTCTGACATTTAACTGTCGATTGTGCAACATATGACATTCGAAAACATTGGTGTAAAAGTAAACAATACCCGTTTTAACCCTAATGTCACGGGATCGAATCCCGTGATGAGCGGGTTCTGCCTGTGTGATTTTTTCAAGACAATAGCGCGAATACTGGTTAAGTCTTTAACCCTTTCCCCCATACGACAATTCTGCAGCAGACGACTTTGAACGTATTTTGTCAAAACAATGAAAATCTCCATAATTGAATGGATAACCTATGACAAAAAGTGGAAAACATTGTGGCAAAAGGAGAAATTGCACGTTTTGTGCAATTTCTTCTTTTGTCACTATGTTTTCAAAAAGCCGTCTGCTGCAGAGGCGTCAGAAAGCGTCTATATGAGGGAAAGGGTTAAGAAGCCGGCATACATATGTATGTGTAAGCTGAAACCTTGTTTCGAAATAAATAAGTTCAAACCAAGTAAAGATGAGAAATGTGAAGGTGCGAGTAAGATTTTAGGATGGCAAAGCTTTTCTGAATCTTCATCTTTCCATATTTTGACCTTTTAAACCTGGTTTCGTGCACCGCTGATACACTTAACGGGGATAAATTAAAATAGCATTACATTGACTGATGGTGTCCGAGTAAAAAAGTCCGGTATTACAGATACAATGACCGTGATATAACATAATTACTGTTGCAAGCTACATGAAACACCAATCAAAGAAAGCAACGTTTAAACATCGATTCTCGAGTTCATGATTCACGTATATTTTACATCAGCAATACCCTTTTACGCTTTTTGACGCCGCAGCAGCAGACGATGTTTGAAAACATTGTGACAAAAGGATAAATTGAAAATGATGAGCAATGTCTCCCTTTGTCAAAAGGTTTTCAATGATGATACTTTCATTTATAGGGATAGTTCACGTTTTTGCCGAGATGTTGCAGATTTATGGTATTTATGGTATGTGGGAAAGGGTTAAAAAGCGTCATGTCATACGAAAACCGACATTCGGATAGTTTGCAAGTAATTATCATTAAGTTCAATTTAGATAATTAGATTAACCTGTTCCGCCATATAACAGAACACATCTGCAGTAGACGCTTTTTGTAATGTATGATTGAACGTCAAAAGTTGGGACTCACGACTGTAACAGAATGACGTCCGGTTTGACGTTGTAAAACATTGAACGCAGTTTTCATTAAATCCGTACAATGCATATGGTCTAGGAAAGACCGGATTTAAATGTTTTTAACGCGCGAGTTTTCTCCATTCTATGTTTGAAGTCATTGTGTGTATGTGTATGTGATTCTTGCGCCTTTCTTGCGTTAAATTTTCTTACATTTTCTCTCTGACGTATACGCTTGTTTTCTATTTTGTTTAGTTTGTCCCTGGACGCGATTCTCTGATTACTTTTGTTCGTACCCTCCTTGCTTTCTGACAGCTGTTTCCGTTGTTTATTATTTTGAATTGCAAAATCATATTTTTTATTCGATTGGGAGGTTTTTAGATCGTTTTAACCAGCGGTAATACTCAAAGGTACCCTTTGGCGGCGTCCCTATAAAAAGTACACGTAATAAACGTTAAAAAACGCTCAAAGGGGACAAAATGTCAGTTATGACAAAATTATGATATTTCATTCAATATCAACACATTAATTAAACCCGTTGAAATTTAAAAACAATGTTCTAGACGTATGTTGAAAATAAACTCAAAATGGTAAAATGAAATACACAGTTTTAATTATTTGTGTTTAATTCTTAACGCTATCAGTATAAATGATGTTTTTTGGTGAAAGGGGACATTTTATCAGTGAAAATAACCTGAATAAAAATAACGGTTTTTGATGCTAGAATACGCTAAAATTTTATTTACAGAAATTCTGGTTCAGACGTATTTTCCATGCAAAGTGTTGTAGTATTTTGCTTAAATAGCAAGCCTCATTTTTAATTTATAAAAATTAGTATGATAAAATACACCCTTTTTTAAGCTGAATTACACAATTTTGTTTTTTCCTTAACGATATCCATCTTCTTGGAGGTCTTGTTTATTGCCGTCAAAATTACGATATTTTCTTTAATACGTATACGACGTCGGTTGATAAATTTTCTTGCGATTTTCTTAAAAAATGTAATTTTAAGAATATGTTTCGTATACTTAGTTGGAACATTTTGTTACAAATTACAACGTCATTTTTAAGCGCATTCCGTGCAAACTATCTTTTTATAAATAAACTCGTTTACCAAAGATAATAATAAAGGTCATGCAACCGAAGTATATTTTATTTCCTTTGTAATCATACCAAAATCATACATGCAGCTGTAAAAATGGCGAAGATATTGAAGATTAATGGTCAACGTGTGACAAAATCTTGCGTGAGCCCCAACTTTTGACGTTCAATCTAAATATGTCCTAAAATATGGGAAACAAATTACATATTAAAGTTTGATAATTGAAAAGATTTTGAAATGTTTTGGCAAAAAAGGAGAAATTTCTCATGATGAGTAATTTATCAATTTGCCAAAAATGTTTCGAAAAAAAATCAGCTGTTGTATATGCGTCAAAAAGCGTCTAACGGTATGAAAGGGGTAAGCATGTTTATTTAAAAACTATTTTGAAGCAAGTTCTTCGATGTCTGCTTCTAGGAAGCTCAACCACTAAACGCGCCGCGAGTGTGAAGAGGACACACATTGTTATGCAGCTGTGTCTGGGATCGAACTTGGGTCCATTGGATCACGAGATCGACTTTCTACCTCTCATCCATTCTCTTCCGTTTAATTAACTGCGCAGTCAGTTTGGTTTAAACAATGCGTTGCCAAAATATTTCCGAAATACTTTTCAATTAATAAACATGTTTTTAAGCATCAATAGCAGCTTATAAATAACGACTATCATAATTTACATCTATAGCAATTTCGGTAACAAGAACCTTTATTGTTATGCTTTTATTCCATTATATATCAACTAAGGTAGCACAGTTAAATTAAATATGTTTACATATATATTTATTGGCGATTCCTTAATGCTGCGAAGACCCTTAGAACATATATGAGCTTTTCCACTAGAAAACCGTCATTATGGACACTGCGTAATGTATCGACCAAGATTAGCCTGCGCAGTCTGCGCAGGCTAATTTAAGCCGACCCATTCCATCTCAGGGGGATAGAGGTATAGTGTAAGGATTTTTTAAACATAAAATCCACAGGAGGCGAAAAGTGGCTATCCGGATTAGTCTGTGCGGCATGGTTAGGCTGATCCGTGTCGAAACTTTACTTTACGCAGAGTCCACAATGTTGGTTTTCTCGCGGAACGGCTCAATTATCTAAGTTCAATGATCATAACTCCCCACAAGAAGCCTAGGAGATGCTTATTCGGCTAAATAACGATCTGAGCAGTTTCTGACCTGGAACAATCTGATCATTATCCATAAAGTTACAAAGGCTGTAGAGATGCAGGACAACCTGATCATTATCCACAAAGTCACAAAGGCTGTAGAGATGCAGGACAATCTGACTCATCACTTGTCGCAAAGTTACGATGATCGAGTTCGCATGACCTAAACAATTCACAATAGGTGTTAGTTCCAGAGACTTACATTAAAAAGCACTAAAACCCATCACATAATTACTAGAAGTAACGTCATTTTTCACTTTGAAGCGTAGACTTAAATACACTTTAAATCAACTTGACAAAGTACTTGTTGACACTATGTATGTACTTGCTTTAGAAACATAGTTGTATTGACTGTCTCGCGAGATTTAGTCTAAAAGCTAAATACGCTTAAAGTACCTTAGAAAAGATGATCAATGTAATTGTATTAGCAGACCATTATATTTCAGTATAGACACTTATTCATTACATACATGTATACATATGATTACGTTATTTGGAAAAAGAACTTTAGTATAGTGAACTTTCGTGATCATAGTAGATTCAGATATATGTCTACGCTATCACACAATACTTACATAACCTTGTTAGTAGCTTCTGTCGACTTGTATAGATTCGGATGAGATGGAGCAGATGTACATGCTGATCGGAACCAACATTCTTCTGAAATGCCAACGTGTACCTCTGTTCCAATCGACAGTATTATGAATACATAGCAATCTGAAGTTATGCATATGTAATTGATATACTTCCTTGTAGTCTTACCAGGTTTATTAGTGTTCATGTCAGTTCCGCGTCCGCCCCGGGTACGGGAGGTCGCGGGGTCGATCCCGGCCGGGTCATACGAAATACTTTAAAAAATGGTAGTTATGGCCGCCCTCCTTGGCGCTCAGGGTGGCTGGTGTTAGAATTACAACTGACTGGCTGGTGTTAACTAAAAAACTAAAATGTTTCTTTCGTGTCAAATGTCCATCTATAGAGGCTCTCCGACAATCAGATGTCTGATTATTCTGATTACATTGGGTAAAGAACCTTTTCAGATTTAAAGGAGAAAAATATAAAAAAAAATGTCTTTGAAATTCTTCAAAACAGCAAGACAATAATTCACCGCGCTCTGTTAAAATCAAAAGACATTTACGACCAGTGTAGATCCACATCAGTCATCTGATTTGACTTTGCACTGTTCGATAAATAGCCATAGACTGTATGTACAATAAATTTATGTAAAGCATTATCCATTTGGATCCTTAGAATGGAACCTGTAAGCTGGTCTTTTCCACGTGTGTACTTGTGACGTTAACTCAGCTGGAAAACATTTTGAAAATTGCATATGTAAATAAACATTTGGAAAGACAAATGTGTTGATCTAATGTCATACGATGGATATCTTTGATAGAAATATCCCAGTAAACTCTCGCCATCATACAATTCATTTCAAAGAGACGACTTTGAAAACACATCGACAAAATCTGTATTAGCCGTTTCCCACATAAAACAAATCTACAGCAGGCGACTTTGAAAACTTGTTGACATAAACTTGAAAAATCTCAATGTATCATAGTTTTACAATTAAATAGAGTTGTAAACAATGTGGAAAAAAGGAGAAAATTATTGTTTTGAGCAATTTCTTCTTTTGTCACAATGTTTTCAAACGTCGTCTGCTGCTATTGCGTCAAAATGCGTCTACAAGTGGGAAGGGGCTAAAGAAAGGCGTAACTATCGAATAGTGTCAAAAGGAAAACTTACTCGTAATGGAAAAAATGTCATATGCAGCAGATGAAATGGAATTGTGGGAATTCATCCCGGGACGCTTATCATACATGTGCGGAATCCTTTTAAGTCGGGGCTCTTTTGTCAGATGGTATATCGCTCTGCTCGGCCTGTACTACATGTTCAGGGTCACTGAAGTGTTTATCAGTGAATACAACAAGGTTGACAGGTATAAATAGCATCGACATCTGTTTATCTTAAGTGAAAATCTGTCCACATATTGGATTCATAAGCTTGACATGCAGTGATGTTGAAAGTATTTTTCATAACTACGGCCTAATTTGATACGATACAACATTAACTGATCGGAAGCAACACAATTAAATATTCTATAGAATGGTAAAATATGATTAGTGTTTACCTCTTAGGCTACGTTTGTACTTGTGTAAGCGGACTGACGCAGTATGTTCTAATCTTAAAGTATAAGGAAGGAATTGCGGAAGTGTAAATCATGCGAAACCAGCAACTTTGTAAGACTAACTGACTTTTTTAATCGATTAACATGACAGCGTCCAATTAAATATTCTATAGAATGGTAAAATATGATTAGTGTTTACCTCTTAGGCTACGTTTGTACTTGTGTAAGCGGACTGATGCGGTATGTTCTAATCTTATAGTATAAGGAAGGAATTGCGGAAGTGTAAATCATGCGAAACCAGCAACTTTGTAAGACTAGCTGACTTTTTTTAATCTATTAACATGACAGCGTCAAATTAAATATTCTATAGAATGATAAATATGATTAGCGTTTACCTCTTAGGTTACGTTTGTACTTGTGTAAGCGGACTGACGCAGTATGTTCTAATCTTATAGTATAAGGAAGGAATTGCGGAAGTGTAAATCATGCGAAACCAGCAACTTTGTAAGACTAACTGACTTTTTTAATCGATTAACATGACAGCGTCCAATTAAATATTCTATAGAATGGTAAAATATGATTAGTGTTTACCTCTTAGGCTACGTTTGTACTTGTGTAAGCGGACTGATGCAGTATGTTCTAATCTTATAGTATAAGGAAGGAATTGCGGAAGTGTAAATCATGCGAAACCAGCAACTTTGTAAGACTAGCTGACTTTTTTTAATCGATTAACATGACAGCGTCAAATTACATATTCTAAAGAATGGTAAAATATGATTAGCGTTTACCTCTTAGGTTACGTTTGTACTTGTGTAAGCGGACTGACGCAGTATGTTCTAATCTTATAGTATAAGGAAGGAATTGCGGAAGTGTAAATCATGCGAAACCAGCAACTTTGTAAGACTAACTGACTTTTTTTAATCGATTAACATGACAGCGTCCAATTAAATATTCTATAGAATGGTAAAATATGATTAGCGTTTACCTCTTAGGTTACGTTTGTACTTGTGTAAGCGGACTGACGCAGTATGTTCTAATCTTATAGTATAAGGAAGGAATTGCGAAAGTGTAAATCATCCGAAACCAGCAACTTTGTAAGACTAACTGACTTTTTTTAATCGATTAACATGACAGCGTCAAATTAAATATTCTATAGAATGGTAAAATATGATTAGCGTTTACCTCTTAGGTTACGTTTGTACTTATGTAAGCGGACTGACGCAGTATGTTCTAATCTTAAGGTATAAGGAAGGAATTGCGGAAGTGTAAATCATGCGAAACCAGCAACTTTGTAAGACTAACTGACTGTTTTTAATCGATTAACTTGACAGCGTCCAATTAAATATTCTATAGAATGGTAAAATATGATTAGCGTTTACCTCTTAGGTTACGTTTGTACTTGTGTAAGCGGGGACTGACGCAGTATGTTCTAATCTTATAGTATAAGGAAGGAATTGCGGAAGTGTAAATCATGCGAAACCAGCAACTTTGTAAGACTAACTGACTTTTTTTAATCGATTAACATGACAGCGTCCAATTAAATATTCTATAGAATGGTAAAATATGATTAGTGTTTACCTCTTAGGCTACGTTTGTACTTGTGTAAGCGGACTGACGCAGTATGTTCTAATCTTATAGTATAAGGAAGGAATTGCGGAAGTGTAAATCATGCGCAACCAGCGACTTTCTTTAATCGATTAACATGACAGCGTCCAATTACACCATCCTTACTTAGCGCTAAGAAATACATAAACACTTAAGAGCGTATGTTATCAATAGTGTTACCCGTATAAACATGCCAACACATTAAATATTTTCATAAGTGTTGTTAGTGAGAAAGATAACTATTTATGTCAAATTAGTCATTTACTTAAATACATTCCAGCTTTCATGTTTTACAAAATATTAGGAAAGCAGAAATGATGAAATTTGCCTTTCGGTATTTAAGTATTACCTATCGTATTACTTATCGTTTAGTTGGGTTGGTGGAATTGGACACAGGCACTACTTCAACTTCAAGCTAAATTGGATGAATTTGAATCCCCTGGAAGTGCTGTATCTGTACTTTGTTAATCCTTTCCCTCATATAAACGTTTTCTGACTCCTCTGCAGCAGACGACTTTTGAAAACATTGTGACAAAATGAGAAAGAAATTGCTCAAAACGAGCAATTTCTCCTTTTGTCCCAATGTTTTCAACTCTTTTCAATCATTAATATTTCATTCAAAGATATCTTTCTACCTTTTGCCTATAGATAGTTTTAAAGTCGTCTGTTTCAAATTGCATGCATGTGGGAAAGGCTTAACTTTGAATATTTACAAACACTTCGCTATACAGTGGCCATATTCTTGCCAGTCAATCAGCTATCAGTATCTCGAGTACTTTGATTTTGGGACACATCTTACATGTTCGAAACAGGCGACTTTTTGAACACATATTAACCCTTTCCCTCATACGACAATTCTGCAGCAGACGACTTTGAACAAAATGTCAAAAATTGGTAAATCTCTATAATTGAATGGATAACCTATGACAAAAAGTGGAAAACATTGTGGCAAAAGGAGAAATTGCACGTTTTGTGCAATTTCTTCATTTGTCACTATGTTTTCAAAAAGCCGTCTGCTGCAGAGGCGTCAGAAAGCGTCTATATGAGGGAAAGGGTTAAGAAATTTCTACTTTTGCCACAGTGTCATCAACTCTTTTGATAAACGTTTATTTTATGAGGTTTTTCCATAAGTGTGCCAATTTGTTGTCAATGATGTCTGCTGCAGATTCGTTGTGTGGGAAAGGGCTAAAGATATCAATTTCCTAGAAACTCAGCGATACTCAATTTATTTGATGTTTACCGTTCTCATGATAACACATAATTGACCCGTTCCACGACAAAACCAACATTGTGGACTCCGCGTAAAGTATCGACCCAGATAAGCCTATTCGTGCGGCGCAGGCTAACCCGGACATACACTTTTCGCCTCCTGTGGATTTTCTGTTTCAGGAATCATTACTCTATACCTCTATACCACTAAGACGGAATGTGTCGACCCGGATTAGCCTGCGCGGACTGATCTGGATCGATACATTACGCAGTGTTCATAATGTTGTTTTTTTCGTGGAACGGCTCATATCTTGAGCATGTCATAAATACATTTCTTCGTTTCTGTATACGAAGTTACAATCGGACCATCATTCTATACGAACTCTTTTGTCGACATATCTGAGTGAGATGTTGCTAACATTCTTAATTCATTGCCACATACATCAAATCTGCAACAGACACTTTTGCAAACATGTAGGCAAAATGTACAATATATCTATAAAGATTAATTTAATAATTGAATAGAGTTGAACACTTTATGGCAAAAGGAGAAATTGCTTAATTCTGATTTTGCCAGAACGTTTTAAAAGAAAATCTGCTGCAGACGCGTCAAAATGCGTCTACAGGTGGGAAAGGGTTAATGGTATTATTAAGAAATTCCGGCTTCAGCACTGTCTCTATTTGACATCCAATTGATGTTCAACATTTCCCCGATAAGGATATCTTGACGTATTATGAAAATATTGTTGGGAAAAGGGAGTTCGCTCTAAGCTTAAATCTTCTTTTCAAGCAATATTTTTAAACTTTAAACATTTCGACTTATTTTTTGTCTTGAACTGATATTGGTATACTATTCAATTGAACATGAAAATGGTCGTTTTGTTCCTCCATACTCTGTTACGAATATTACTTGGTTTAAGATGGAATTTCGTTTACTTGATACATTAAAGATATCGTATACGTAATATACATAAACAAATGACAAACGAACGTTATCTTCTTTGGTTTCTGTTCCTCCAAAAGCGATACCACTTTTCTCATCAGAGTCGCATCATATGATCATAGTGATGAACATACTGCATTTTTAGTCCTATCATCCCGTAAACCCGTGTTTCTTGGCCTTTTCGTACCTGATCTCGACACAAGAGTTTTCTCTGGGAACTAACTACCTGCCCACATATTGTATACGTGGTTTTATTGACGTTGGTTTTGTTTCCGTTATATTAGCGATCGACAGCGATTAGGCCAAATCTAAACAACACCGCCAAATCAAAACAATCAGTAGTCTATTTCTAGTCCATGATGAAAGACGATTAACGCCCGTGAAAAACAAACATACGTCCAGTTTACAATGTGAAAACGGTCGGAAGCTTTCGGCTTAACTCGTAAAATCGATTTAAATTAGTTACATTGTACCCGACTATGTAATGCGGTTAAAACATAACATCATAGAGCACACTGCAACTTGAAACGTGTTGTTATTAGCGAGGTCTATATTGTGACAGAAAAACGAGCTAAACCCAAATGATTAAAACTTAATTGACTTGACTGAGTTTCTTCCAGCCGCCTCGATGGTGAAGTGGTAGAGCGCGTGCTCAAAATACAGGAGGTGGTAGGTCAAACCAAATATTTTAAAAAATGGTAGTAATGGCTGCCCAACTTGTCGCTCAGGGATGCTTGGTTAGTATTACGACTGACCGGCTGGTGTCAGGATAAATGGCCCAGTAGTTCTTACCGAGGAAACGCCTAGACATATCTGAAAAGTTGTTGAAAGCGGCGTTAAACACCAAGCAAGCAAACACTTCCCCTGGTGATTAGGACTTTGGATACACATCTACCATATCTCCTGTACTAAGCGGCTTTTGCTGTTTCTTCCCATGTCCAGTAACCAAACATGTTTTCCACCTATTTATTTGTACAACTACAAGTCTCTTTTGGTCTTCTTCGTTCGCGACCATCATCGGGTTCCTAAAGTAGGGCTATCATGTTGTTGTTTTTGTTGTCCCTGCGAAGTTGTGGCATCTGCGTTTAGAGCTTTGTCATATTATACCTTATATATAGTATTTGTAAATGTTTTAACAGACACACACAAGGAAGACAGGGTATGCCCAACAGTGCAGCCTCTATAAATAAAGTATTTATTATTATAGTTTAATATTATTATTTATCATTAGTGTTAGTATTATTATTATTTTTATTATTAGTATTATAAGTATCATCCCATTGGTTTTGTGTTATCTTGATGTTGTGTTATTTGTGAACTATCAGTATAACTAGTCTTTGGTGTTGTGTTATATGCGTACTCTCAGTATAACTAGTCTTTGGTGTTGTGTCATTTGCGTACTCTCAGTATAACTAGTCTTTGGTGTTGTGTTATTTGTGTACTATCAGTTTACTAACTTTATGGTTGTGTGGTGTTGTGTGGTGATTAACCCGACGTCCAACCTTTTAGAGTAATGACGAATAAAGACGAAATAATTGTCTGCAATGCTGGGTCTTGACATCTTGACAATATGATCATGACGATTTGCGAACGCACCATTTACCAATAATCGGATATAATCGGCTTAATCCGGTTCTCACTTGCAGACGCATTTCGAATCATCTAACGCATTGGTGACAAATGTGTTTCCTTTTCATCTCTCCATTTCCAGCACAATGGAATTGGAAGTTCTGTTTAGTCATTCATTTATTTATGCTAACACAATCAAATAATTTGTAATGGTTGAAAAAACGTATATTTAAAAGCGGAGCAATGGAGTTGAACCATATAAGCCACCAAAGTTCAATAGGTGCTAAGAATAATCATAAACGGAACAACGGAGCTATACTACATCGGCAACCGGACTTTCACCATAGCAACCAATATAAGAAGAAAAATACCGCTAAATCACGAAAATGGTCTGTGAACTTGGTGTTAACTATTTCCTACAAACAGACACATTTCGATGACTTTTGTTAACATTTTTTCAAATAGATAAATTGTTCATTAACTTACCATTTTTTCTCAAAATATTCCAAAATACAGCTGCGGCGATAGACATCTGCGTAATGTATCGACCAGATCAGCCTGCACTGTCCGCGCAGACTGATCCAGCCGACACATTCCGTCATAGGGGGATAGTTGTATAGAGTAGTGATTCCTGAAACAGAAAATCCACAGGAGGCGAAAAGTGTCTATCCGGGTAGGCCTGTGTGGCATACTTAGGCTGATCCGGGTAGATACTTTACGCAGAGTCCACAATGTTGTTTTTTCTCACGAGACGGCCTACACATTGATTATTGCAAAGCTACGCCCCTGCTAAAGCTGTTGATTTTATGAACAAACAAAAAAGAAAGGACATCATTAATAACTATATCTGAATTAGATAATGTATGAAATCGTAATCTCACAAAGGATGCCAGTGATTGAAATGAGTTTTGGATCACTCTCCTGATAAAACGGGATGATTAAATATTCAAAACTAATTCATCATCATGCGAATCACACAATCATTAACAACACACTATTTACTTAATTATTCGCATTCATGCTTATTGCTATTTTCATTTCATGATCGTTAATTTATTTAATCGAGTTTTCTATTAAATTTAGCTTATTTTAATAGACTTAAAGATAAAGTAATATATAACATTTGTGTTGATGGTGTTTGTTACGATACTAGAAACAGGAAACATATAGAACAATTAAACTGATGATGGGATAAAAACAAACGTCGACGAATGATCGTAAAGGTAACAATTCGATTGTTCCGAAGGCAAACTATGATAACAATATATCATTGATGCTTTTCATTTTCCAACATATTTACGCATTTTGACGTATCTCCAACTGAAAACTTTGGAAAACATTGTGACATATGGATACATTGCTCATAATGAGCATTTTATCCTTTTGTCGCGATGTTTTCATCACTACTCAATAATTATACTTTTATTTCTTGATATTTTCTATAATTATTTTCCCAATTAAGTTTTCAAAGTCGCCTGGTGCATTCTGTGTCGTATACAGGACAGGGTTAGTTATCCATAGGGTTCATCCTCCCTGTGAGTGCATTTGCCTAATCAGTATATGTTGTTTCAGTTTATTGATTGGTTGAGCCGGGCTGTGAAGCGAGGATTTCGCATCAGGGCTCAACTATCATATAACATTACTATTATCACTAAAAGTTGAATTGAATCACTAGCATTATAAGTTGAAAATATATTAAATACACTTTTGTTATTATTATTATTAGCTGTAATAGGCTGCTTTATTATGTCTCGTTGATAACATACATGTATACACTAATTATGTAACAAAAACATGTATACTTACGTTATGAAATAAAGGGTTTGAATCTTGAAATGAAACGCAAATAATACATATTCTAATCATAATCGACTCGTGTACACAAATTGGTCTCTACCTCCATTGCTATCATATTCGTTTTAAAGATGTTTTATTTTCATTTTCAAAGAAAAAATTAGTTCTTTTGGTTTCGTTGTATAAAGACAAACGCATTAAAGCATTCGCAGTGAACGAATTTCTTTTGTTCCACTTCCGACATAATGCTCCACTCTTAAATTCGTATAACAGTTTAACTTTAACATTTCAAAAATGCACATTTTCTTCAGAGGCGTTCGAAGCAGAGACATTAAACCCTTTCCCAAATACAATTAATCTTCAGCAGTTCATTTCAAAATTATCAATACCAAAATATAGAAAATCTCTTTAAATGGTAGTATGATTATTGAATAGAGTTAAAGATCATTGTGGCAAATGGAGTAATTGCTCATTATGAGCAATTTCTCCTGTTATCATAATGATTTATAAAGTCGTCTGCTGCAATGGCACCAGAAAACGTCTTTATCTGTTGTTATAATGATTTATAAAGTCGTCTGCTGCAATGGCACCAGAAAACGTCTTTATCTGTTGTTATAATGATTTATAAAGTCGTCTGCTGCAATGGCTTCAGAAAACGTCTATATCTGTTGTCACAATGATTTATAAAGTCGTCTGCTGCAATGGCGCCAGAAAACGTTTATATCTGAAAAGGGGTTAACATATAACAACGGGTAAACGTTTTAAGAATGAATCCTTTTGAATCATAATAACCCAAGAGAATATGGATACATTAGATTCAATGATAAACATGTGTATTAATGTCATCTTTTTTTACTGAATTTTCGACAAGAAACAGTGGATTAAAATTTGATAAACTCACTGCTTGAAACTGTGAGTTTTATAACGTGATAATTTTCAATCTTTGCTCGGTCTCTATGTCCATCTCTGGATAGGGCTCTATCTCTTTCTCTGTAAAGGGCTATATCTCTGTCTATGTATACGGTTCTATCTCTTTCTCTGTAAAGGGCTATATCTCTGTCTATGTATACGGCTCTATCTCTATCTCTATCTATGTATACGGCTCTATATCTACCTCTATCTTTGTCTATGTATACGGCTCTATCTCTATCTCTATCTATGTATAGGGCTCTATCTCTATCTCTGTACAGGGATCTATCTCTGTCTATGTATACGGCTCTATCTCTATCTCTGTCTATGTATATGGCTCTATCTCTATCTCTGTAAAGGGATCTATCTCTATCTATGTATAGGGCTCTATCTCTATCTATGTATAGGGCTCTATCTCTGGCTATGTATAGGGCTCTATCTCTATCTATGTATAGGGCTCTATCTCTATCTATGTATACGGCTCTATCTCTATCTGTGTATAGGGCTCTATCTCTATTTTTGTATACGGCTCTATCTCTATCTCTGTCTATGTATACGGCTCTATCTCTATCTCTGTAAAGGGATATATCTCTATCTATGTAAAGGGATCTATCTCTATCTATGTATAGGGCTCTATCTCTATCTATGTATAGGGCTCTATCCCTAGCTATGTAAAGGGATATATCTCTATCTCTGTATAGGGCTCTATCTCTGTCTATGTATAGGGCTCTATCTCTATCTCTGTAAAGGGATCAATCTCTGTCTATGTATAGGGCTCTATTTCTATCTCTGTAAAGGGATATATCTCTATCTCTGTATATGTATAGGGCTCTATCTCTATCTCTGTAAAGGGATCTATCTCTGTCTGTGTATATGGCTCTATCTCTATCTCTATCTCTGTATAGAGCTCTATCTTTGTCTATGTATAGGGCTCTATCTCTGTCTATGTATAGAGCTCTATCTATATCTCTGTATAGGGCTCTATCTCTATCTCTGTATAGGGCTCTATCTCTGTCTATGTATAGGGCTCTATCTCTATCTATGTATAGGGCTATATCTCTATCTATGTATAGGGCTCTATCTTTATCTCTGTATAGGGCTATATATCTATCTCTGTATAGGGCTCTATCTCTGTATATGTATAGGGCTCTATCTCTATCTCTGTCTATGTATAGGGATATATCTCTGTCTGTGTATAGGGCTCTATCTCTATCTCTGTAAAGGGATCTATCACTGTGTATGTATAGGGCTCTATCTCTAGCTATATGTAGGGCTCTATCTCTATCTGTGTATACGGCTCTATCTCTATCTATGTATAGGGCTCTATATCTATCTCTGTATAGGGCTCTATCTCTGTCTATGTATAGGGCTATATCTCTATCTCTGTATAGGGCTCTATCTCTGTATATAGCTCTATATCTGTATAGGGCTCTATCTCTGTATATAGCTCTATATATGTATAGGGCTATATCTCTGTATATAGCTATATATCTGTATAGGGCTCTATATCTGTATATGGCTCTATCTCTGTATAGGGCTCTATATATGTATAGGGCTCTTTAACTGTATAGGGCTCTATCTCTGTATATGGCTCTATCTCTGTATATGGATTTATCTCTGTATATGGCTCTATCTCGGTATATGGCTCTATATCTGTATAGGGCTCTATCTCTGTATTGGGCTCTATCTCTTGATATAGATATATTCCTGTATAGGGCTCTATCTCCTCTATATATAACTATATCTCTGAATAGGGCTCTATATCTGTATAGGGCTCAATCTATCTCTCTCTATCATCTGTATATGGCTCTATCTCTGTCTCTGTGTATGGCTCTGTCTTTGTCTCTGTATAGGTCTCTATCTCTGTCTCTGTATACGGCTCTGTCATTGTCTCTGTATATGGTTCTATCCCTGTATACGGCTCTGTCATTGTCTCTGTATAGGGCTCTATCCCTGTATACGGATCTGTCTTTGTCTCTGTATAGGGATCTATCCCTGTATACGGCTCTGTCTTTGTCTCTGTATTGTATAGGGCTCTATCCCTGTATATGGCTCTGTCTTTGTCTCTGTATAGGGCTCTATCCCTGTATATGGCTCTGTCTTTGTAGCTGTATAGGATTCTATATCTAGCTCTGTATAGGGCTCTGTCTTTGTATAGGGCTATATCTCTATGTCTGTATAGGGCTCTATTTCTGTATCTGTCTATATCTAACTTCTTAATGTCGTCAGTAAAAAAAGAACCGTGAAATATGCGGAGTAATTGTTTTTTTAATTCTTTCCCATGTACTGTTTGTACATCAAAGCTGCAGCAGAGGACTTACAACATATTGATCATCTCTATAAATGTATTTTAACTATTTCATGAAGTTAAAAACATTGTGGCAAAATAAGAAATTCCTCATTGTCTGGCAAATCTTTTTTTTACTAGAAGTTTTAACTATAATATATATATTATAACAAGGAAAAGGCGTCTAGGACTTACGTAGTTGATACGGAAAAAACTAGAATGGAAATGAGGAAATCTTTATCTGAAATTTATGATGAAATATAGGTAACCTGTATGAAAGAAGCAAAACTCTAAAAGAATAAATCTGACATTTATTTCGCACTGAACCTTAAGGGAAATAATGCGACAATCGTAAATTTAACCAAATTAGATGTTATAATTGGATAAAGCTCTACGAATATGCATATCTCCACAAGCGTCGTATTCATTCCTAATTGAAGACGTAAGACATCTATATATTTGAGTCGAGTCACACACAAAATACGACATGCGGAGGTCATAAACGATTCGTGGCAATTAAGATTGAAACATTTTAGGTTTGCAAAGTCGGATTTAATTACATATAACACGAAGAAACAGAAATCACGTACTATACAAATACCAATTTCATTTACGATTTGTATACTGTACACATCTTTTATTCAGTAGTGTTAGGCCTCAGGCCCATTTTACATAATTAACATGTACATAATCAATTCATTTGAGTGACATCGTAAACATTTTAAAGATATTCAAATATAGAAATGATAAAAGTATATGACTGATTCTTTATGACTCAATTACCGATTTTGAATGCCCCAATGAGATATTTTTATCAGTGATGTTTACAAAATGTGGGTCTAAATGTACATGCACTCATTATGTCATAAAACAACCTTGTAGGCTGGTATGAAACGTGTTCAGTACATAGCCATCAATGTACATCATTACTGATATATAACGATGTTCTTTTTCGCCGATACACTCTTTAACAATAGTCTTTGTACCATGTGATATATTGAAGTGAGAACAGTGTTATTTCTGTTTAATATAGAACTATTGTCAGGCATCAATAGTCATTATGTTATGTGATATGTTTAAGTGAGAACAGTGTTATTTCTGTTTAACCCTTTCCCTCATATAGACGCTTTCTGACGCCTCTGCAGCAGACGGCTCTTTGAAAAACATAGTGACAAAAGAAGAAATTGCACAAAACGTGCAATTTCTCCTTTTGCCACCATGTTTTCCACTTTTTGTCATAGGTTATCCATTCAATTATGGAGATTTTCTATTTTTTGACAAAAAACGTTCAAAGTCGTCTGCTGCAGCATTGCCGTATGAGGGAAAGGGTTAATGCAGAAATATTGTCAGGCATCAATAGTCGCCTCCATACAGTAAAAGGATTACGATAACAAATAAACAAATAAGTGGTTTATTTCTTAGGTGTTTTACGCCGCTTTCAACGTTTTTTTTCAGTTATATCACGTCGTTTCATGGATAAGTTACCAGTATAACTGGTCCATTTTTCCTGCCACAAGCCAGTCAGTCGTACTGCTGATCCCCAAGGTCCTAGGCGCCAAGTTACGAAAACCATTACTACCATCTTTAAAATCTTGAAACTTTGAAGAACGATGGTTTGACAGAGTGTAAACAATACGGAATGTTTAAATGGAATTTACAGAATAATTACCGACGAGTGTTTTGTAATGTAATTAAACAGTGTTATATCCCAAGAGATATAAAAACATAATCTGATTGGGATTTCATTTAAACCTTTCCCACAAGACTTCAGCAGACAACTGTTGAAACATATTGGCAAACAAATATTAACCCATTCCCTCATACGAAAATTTTGCAGCAGACGACATTCAAAACATAGAAAATCTCCATAGTTGAATGGATAACCTATGACTAAAAGTGGAAAACATTGTGGCAAAAGGAGAAATTGCACGTTTTGTGCAATTTCTTCTTTTGTCACTATGTTTTCAAATAGCCGTCTGCTGCAGAGGCGTCAGAAAGCGTCTATATGAGGGAAAGGGTTAACACTCTCTAATGATAGTTAATTCTTTGATAGAGTTGAAACTTTTGTGTCAAAAGGAGAAATTGTTCATTATAAGATATTTCTACTTTTGTCACAATGTTATCACAAACCGTTTGCTGCGTCTGTAAGCGGTAAAGGATAATTGAAAACATTATTATACTATATTTTCTAGATGAAAATAACACTCAATAAAATACTACATGCATTATGAAAGCCATTATTTGTCTTAATATCTTCTAGCATGATCTTACTTTAAGAATTTGGCTTCAAAATTATAAGTGTTTATTATGTGACCAGAATATGTACTCAAGAAAAGGACATTCATCCCGAAAGTGACACATAAAACGTATTATTTGGAACAAAGTGGTTATATCCCCGAGCACAGAGACCGTTTTCAGAGTGATGTAGTTCCGGGGTTGGATGAGTTTGGTGGAAGATATCAGTTATATATCAAATAATTCTTCCAACTTCCAACTTTCTCTAGTTAGTCAGACAGACCATACGCTATCTTATAACAAAATAACTTATTCATGAGGAAAACACTATCTTCAATAATTCGTATGTGTTTGGTAAATATCTTAAAAAGGAAAGTTCATCTAAAGAACAGATTTGAAAACATTATTGAAAATGTAGAAACTGCTGATCATGAACAATGTCTCCAGATGCCACAATGTTTTCAGAAGTAGTTACTATCAGAAGTCGTCAGCTGTAGAAGCGTCGGAGAGCGTCTGTATGTGGAAAAGGGTTAATCATATTAAATTAGTTTGCATGTGAAGATTTATTATTGTTAGAAGTCATTATCTTCATATTTTTTAATTTTGTTTAACAAAGGCAATTTTAGCCTTCAGAATTTATGAGTTGGAAATCTCACTCGTTGGCGATAAGGGATGTTGACTCAGGAAAAACATGGTTAGGAGATCTGGACGCCCTTATATAACTACCATCAATCAATCCGTCGACCCAGAGGTCGGGTTTGAATCCCGACTCACTTTATTCGTTCTATTCGCTGATAAACCGCCTCGGTTGTGTTGTAGTGGTAGAGCGCCCACCTCGCGTACGGGTGGTCAAGCGTTCGATCACTGGTCGGGTTTTACCAAATACTTTAAAAAATGAAAGTGATGGCTGCCCTCTTTGCACTCAGGGATGAAGGGTTAATATTACGACTGACTGGCTGGTGTCGGGATAAATGGACCAGTAGAACTGATAACTTCCCCATGAAACGACGTGATATAACTGAAAACTTGTTGAAAACGGCCATCACTATACAACGAAAGGCATTGTGAAAAGCTTCATTCGTCTTCTACTAGTACGGAACGATAGTAAAGTTGCTTGAGAGAAATAGATTGTGACCGGTTTTTCAACAGAACGGTCAAACTTGCGATCAGACCGTATTGATGCCGAGTCCGATAGAAGTAGCATGTTTCGGGATTTTTAGGACCACTGAAGATCCAGAATACCGTGCGCTTTCGCACAATATGTTTTGGGTCTTCTATGTTCGTAGTGTAGTCGTGTATGTAAATGACCGATACCTGACTATCCAAGTACTCTAGACAGACTTATTTGAACCGTGTTTGTCGGAAACGCGTCTTATAACCGGAGCGATCATTGACGAGTGGGGCGTGTATATGTATGTACATAAGCACACTGGCAGAGAGTGTGACAGTGGTACAGCGTCGGCCAAAGGTCCGCGGTTTGAATCCCGCAATGATCGAATTCTACAGTTTGGGACTTTTCTTTTGGACACACTTATTTCACACATTCGCTGCGAGAACAGGTTTATTCCTTAAGAAGCAGACATTGAGCGTGATTAATATAAGCTAAAAGCTTATTTTGCAATCGATGTAGAAAGCATGTTAAATTTAAGCACAGGCTAGCCTGGGTCTTCACTCAGCGTCTATATTTATTTGATATGGCTCTAGATTAAACACTTTGAAAATATAAGTCTTTCTGGAATGTATTTTAACTGTATAACTTGATTGCGCCTGTCTTTTAAACACCTACTAACGTATATATTACAATACTTGTCATTTATCTAAAGTTCTTGCTACCTCTTAAGTCTTTATGAAAGTGTGCTTTATCAGTATTGAGTTTGCCTTTAAAATACCATTACCCTTATCTGGTACACTAATTGTCATGCATTTAAATTCGTTGATATCTTCTGAGCTCAGTTGTCTTGTGACAAGGCTCATTCTGGTTTTCACATGAAAGTAAAATAAAATTGAAAAGCAAGTCAACTGTCAAGATTGCTTTGTTAATCGAGGAAATATTTGTTTGAGATTAGGGCACGTCATGTAAAAACAGACCATCAGAAATATTGCCATAAAAAGATTTTACGAGCAAAGTACATTTTTATTGAGTTAAATTTTTATCACAACCGTTCTAGGGAGGCCTCAATAAAGCTTGTAGACTGCGACGAGACGCAGGCTGATCGGTAGCTTTATTGGTGGCAATAACTCTTTCCCCCACCCAGCCTAATTCCGTGTGACGTGTCCCATACTGTGTATGAAAAAACCAATCTTATAAAAGTCTGAGACAAAAATACAACAGAATGGATCTTCTCAAATAATAGTTGGTTATTGGTATAGAACATCCTCACTGGCAACATTCTTTTTCATCTCAGCCTAAAAATACATTCAGCACATTTAAGAATTGTCCGATATTTAGGTTATTGCATCTTTATGTGAAAATGTTGTTTTGGACGAGTTCCTTCAGCTGAGTTGCCCTAGCTTGTTAGTGCATAACTCTGCCGAAGGACAGAGTCCCAACCCAATAGTTTCCCATAATCATGCAATAAACATTTTTATTATAAAATTTGATAGTGACTATTTAAAAGTTTTCGCTGTGTGTGTTTTAAACAACTGCAACATTTAGAAAATTAAAAAAAAAAAAGTATTGTTTTGATTAATTAACATTTATGATTTACCGCGCATTTATTGTCCTTTCCGATGGTTTCTAAGGTTGTGGAAAATATAAATTTACGAACCGCCATTGTTGTTACCCATTTGCTTTCGACTCGAAATTAAATCGTCGATAAAATGATTTGTAACACTTTTTCTCATATTGGATTTCATTAATAATTCATGTAAATTATCTTATTCTGGTATTTACGCCTGGATATTTTCTTCTTTATCACGATTAAGATGCCTCTTTCGATCTCACAATATGTTCAGTTAAGCAACCACACATCTTATATTTTGCGTTGAAACTTCTCATCGGAGAATGACAAAAATAATCGGAAGACCAACCTTTAACCCTTTCCCTCATACGGCAATTCTACAGCAGACGACTTTGAACGTATTTTATCAAAAAATAGAGAATCTCCATAATTGAATGGATAACCTATGACAAAAAGTAGAAAACATTGTGGCAAAAGGAGAAATTGCACGTTTTGTGCAATTTCTTCTTTTGTCACTATGTTTTCAAAAAGCCGTCTGTTGCAGAGGCGTCAGAAATCGTCTATATGAGGGAAAGGGTTAAAACAATCATTTGCTTATTCATCCTAGCACTGATAAAAGTTGCACTTTTTCGGTAAGTGTAATTGAGATTCACTTATATAGATAGTCAACGACAATCTAAAACAACTACTATACTAGTGTATAGCGTATGTCACATGTGCAACGAGTCAACATTATAACGTATGTATTTACACATAGCCAGTGCTATATAAGACCAGATTTGGTTTTTATATGCCTATTGATTTTTGCACTTCGTGTCATCATTTGAAAACTGAAATTTGATGAGTGGATGACACTGTTCATCCGTCAAGCTAAACGGAGACAGAATTGTTAAGACACAATTTACGATTTCATGCCAATGTTCAACCGTCCTTTCCGTAAACTGTAATTGCATGTCTTTTACGTCTTGCTGTTATTGTTACGGTTTAACACTGATATGTCCCAATGCTCAATCCGTGACTAAAAAGTGAATATGCGATTTGATCAAATCCCAATATATAGATCTATATCTAAAATGATTTTCATATGTTTATTGAATGATTCGAGTGATTGGTTTTTAAAAAACTTTTCAAGGAATTTCTGTCATTGTATCCATGTTTTCTACTTTTCCTTAGAATTAAACATTCTTTAATCATTTCTAAATGCCATTTCAATTGGGGAGACTTTGCAAATACCATATAAAATTAATTACTAGATTGCTGTCTTTATTAGAATATCTTAATCCCAATTCACATAAAGCTTAATTACATCTCGAACCGCCTTGAGCTATAAAGCTAGGGTGGTGCTAGCCGCTATCATCATAAATTTGGTACCATGTGTTCCAGAATCACAGTTAGCCGAGCGCTTGATATCGTATATAACAAATAATCCATTTTAATTGCATGCATCAGCCGTGCACAACAATTACAACTATTAACCCTACACATTAATGGTACTATCAAGCAGCTTTTCGCAGTTCTAAATGGCAATTCTAACTCATACAATACATCGACACCTTTTAAGTCTTACACGGGAAAAGAAAGGGGAATTTTAATGTTTGCCTATCAATCAATCATAAGTCATCAAAACATTAACAATTTTTAGTCTATAAAGAAATTAAAATCACTAGCAACGCGAAACGATTGCATCCATAAGCAGTACAAAGCATTGGCATCCATTGGTCGTCCAATGCAATTTCAATTATAAGCCGTCTAAAATAAATGCAATCATTGGCAGTTAGTTACAGATAATGTCATCCGTGTACGAGTCACCAGCACTCGGTGAGTTCTTTTTGTATTGTGCCATACGCCGCGTTCAACAGTATTTTAATAATATCACGTCGATTCATACGTCGCGTTCAACAGTAATATAGGTTAGTGCATCAATATGGGAAACTATTGTGTCGGACGAGTTCCTTCGGCTGAGTTGGGCAGAACTCCGCCAAAGGAACGAGTCCCAACACAATAGATTCCCATAATCATGCAATAACCTTTTTATTGTATAATTTGATATTGGCTATTTAAATTTGTCGTTTTGTTTGTTTTAAACACGTCTCGTTTTGGGATTGTTTAGATAAATAAACATTAACGATGTATCGCGGAATTATACTCTTCTTTCCAATGGTTGCTAGGATCTTGGAAAATATAATTAACAAACCGCCATTGTTGTCGACTCGTAATTGAATCGTCGACAAAATGATGTGTAACTCCTTTTTTATACAGTTTTTTTAATTAGGAACTCGTGTATTATCTTATTCTGGTACTTACGCCTGAATAGTTGTGTTCTTTATTACGATTAAGATGCCCCGTTTGACCTCGCAGCGTGTTCAGTAAGCGAACACACGTCTTCTAAAGGCCTACTGCGTTGATAAGCTTCACATCGGAGGATAACAAAACAAATCTGAAGACCTACCTTTAAAACAATCATTTGTTTATTCATCCTAGCCGTTATGAATCCCTTTTTTATTTGTTGATACACTTATAATAGATTGTCAACGACAAGCAAAACAATTTTATAGCGTACGTCCTTACAATCGAGCAATATTATTGATGTAAACGTCACATTATTACGTCAGAAATTACGTAGATATTTACAAACACAGCTAACGCTATAAATAGACCAGATTGGTTTTTTGTGGGGATTGGTTTGACAATCGCCACAATGCTAACAGAAACAACAACAACGAAAAATATTTGCATAGTCGGTTTTGAAAAGCCCGTTGATATTTTTTTCATAACTGCAAACCAATTTACTCACATCAGTTATAGTTCCATCATTGATGCGGAGACGCGATTAATAATAATTATGTCAGTGCTACTTTGGTACCGGATTCTTACTAATATTTGAGTTTTATCGAGACATTATCTACATAGAGTTAAAATATGTAAATATTATCTTCGTCATGATTGGGCAGATAATAAATATCATTGCGCGTTCTATCTGCCTTGCAAATAACTCTGATGATACTCAAATCTGGAAATTCCAAAATGTTCTATAAATAGCTCGCGAGACTGGTGTTCTTAAATCTCAATATTATAAACGCTTTATTTTGTAGTTGTTTGAATATATGAAGCGTCTAGATGAAAAGTCTGGTTTACAAAGGTTTAAAGGACACACGTTATGTATACACGTCTGCACGTTCTACAGTCAATTAGCAATCAATGCTGAAAGTGTAGCCTAATTTAATTTGGAGATCGAGCATTATAATATATGCCTATATTTCTATAAATTGAACAGTTTGGCAAATAGTGAACTTGTGCTTTTTGTGCATGTTTAGTGTTTGTTATTGCACTCAAATTTTTTGAAGCAGTTTAACAACCTCAGAGACATATAAATACACTGTGTTTATATGTCTCTGACAACCCTCAATCATGCAATATGAGGAGACTAAATTGAACAAACCTGTTTAATATCGGACATCATTGAAACAAACACCGAACTAATGGATACTGTTTTCTCTCCTTTCATGATAATTTAATCATTTCTAAAGTGTACAAAATATTTTATCTTAATATGGCCTAGCGACCTGGTGATGAACATGTGATTACCCGAACAGTTTAGATTACAAATAGCCATTCTAATGAGCTAAACCGGTAGTCTATCGAGTACCAACTAGATTTTTCATAATTTTGGAATGGCCTAATTTTGAACACATCATGACCAATTTCAGAACGTAACTAAAAAATCACCAAGACAACATTCTGGCAAACTAACATTATTCTACTGTCAAAAGATGCAGGGTTGATACATTCTCAAATTTACCTGCACCAGAGTGCACTATTATTGAAAATCGCAAGCCCTACACCGATATACTGCTTGTTACTTTGCAGGATTTTCCATACGATCGCCACTACAGTGCCATTGGCGCTTTGATTTTGTATGTATATCGATTTTTTTCACTACGTGTCATCTATAAAAGATGTTCCAAATAATGTACTACGAACCGTATAAGCACAGTTTTTTCCTATGACTATCAGAGAGTCGAACCCCCTTCCTCCGGACCTTGCGCAGATCACGTCTGTAGACTGATTCAATTCCCGTCTACATTGATACACAGCCTAAACCAACACAGATGTTTTTTATTTCATTTTTATTTGTAATTATGCCTTATTAGTTGTTTTTACCATTTTGATGGCTTCACTTGCCTGCGATGCACTAAATTATAAGCCCTGACAGTAACAAAGTAGAAGTAGAAGTTAGCTGGTCTCTAAATCATGAATGGTTGGATGAGAGCGCTTTGTAACGTTGCTGTATGGAAATAGTTTCGTCCTTAGCATTACGTGAAAAAGATCTGAGTGCAATACCAATGCGTGCAATATCAACCCGTGCAATATAAACTGATATTGCATCCTTTTACCAAATGGTGCATAGAAGGAAACATATCAAAGTATACAATAATTTAATAATATCACGTTGATTCATACGCCGCGTTCAACAGTATTTTAATAATATCACGTCGATTCATACGCCGCGTTCAACAGTATTTTAATCATATCACGTTTTTATATCCCCGCAACCGTGAGTGCCAAGGCGGGAGACCATAACTGCCTTTTTTAAAGTATTTGGTATTGCCCGAAATGGATTCAAACCCTGGTGTTCTGCTCACGGTGCGACCTTTCAGTTCACCACGGAGACGGTAGTACCAGCAGGCTAGGCTAATGTGTTTTCGCAAGTGCCATTCCACCCGTGAGTATCGTTTTAGGATCCATTGGTATAGAACTACAAACAAAATATGTATATACACGTGTAATACGTACGATAAGGTTGCTTTTCACGGAGCACCGCTCATTTGATCTTAACGAGGATTGATTTTCCTTTGGCGTGTCTCTCCAGTGTCACAGAAGCTCAATTACAGCTACCACTAACCCGTTAATTATGAAGCCTATTTCGTGCTGATTGGCCATTATCTAATCGCCTTGAACTGATACTTGTCGTTTTGCCGCTAATAACGAGGTCACCTGCCATGTTGAATGACTTTATTCAACCATTTCCAATTCTCGTTAATAGATGTTATTTCCACGCCTGTGAAATATCATTAACGAACTGTAACATCACCTGGTAATAATAACACCTTCCGTCATATGTTACATATGACCATTTGTTCCATTTTTTTTTATCATAGGGTCATATCAATCCTTTCTCAAATACATACGCTTTCTGACACCTCTACAGCAGACGACCTTGAAAGCATTGTGGCAAATTGAGAAATTCAATGATCATAATGAGCATTTTCTCCTTTTGCTGCAATGGTTTCAACTATATTCAATTATATTACTTTTATTCTTAATAGTTTTTCAATTGTGTTTTAAAGATGTGTGCTGCTGATTTGTTGTAAGCGTGATAGGAATAAGCTGATATACGGCAGCTGCTCCATGAATGGTTTTTATGGAAATTTAAATTATTGCGACACTTACAAGTTACCGTAGTAATTCTCCATGGTAGACTGGTAGGTGGTAGATTTGAAACCTTTCTGTATTGGTTAGAGCGACAACCTAGGGTTATATCCTCAATTGGGTCTTAAGAAATAATTTAAAAAATGTAACAATGGCTTCCGTCCTTGTCGCTCGGAGTGTCAAAGTGCCATCCCTTCGTCAAGAATGTCGTATCTAAAATGGAAATAAGTTCTTCCCATCTAGACGCTTTGCTTTAAAGGTTTAGCATACACTTAAACTGAATACCAGCCAGGCTGTGAGATAGTCATGACACGACAATGGGATGGCACTCGAACACACGGGCGAACGTGCAGGCGAACAGTAGCGCTCACAAACAGACGCTGCAGCGATTGTGTGATTGTCCAACATTTACGAGATGCATAAACATAATTATCCTATAGTGATCAATTTCTGAAGCTTTTCCCCTGATTGGTCGTCAATGTCACTCGGTTATTGACGCTAGTCGGTCATGTCAAATGTTCATGTCACACTATCTATGTCATTTTTGTCCATTTTATCGGATTTTGCCTGCGACGAAAGAACGGGACTGACAAGCACGCGAACCGACAAACACAGAGATAAGGAGGAGTAAACTGGTTTCTGTCTAAGACTACATCTCTCTTTATTTAATCTAACCTATTGGTATGGTGCGCAAATCGATTGTCTCATGAATATGACCCATTTGAGTATCCATTTTATCGGATTCAAGAGATCAAATAAGAATAGAAGACCATAAGATACGCGCATTGTATACAACTTCGAAGAACCGCGCTCAAAAACAAACAACGCGAGGATCATGTGATTTTCCCACATTTGCGGGAAGCATAAACAATTCTCGGATAGTGATTAATTTAAAACTTTTCCCTTGATTGTTTTTCAATGTCACTGGGTAAATTACGATAGACGTTGATGTAAACTGTTTTCGTCATACCATCTATCGCTTTTTCCCCCACTTTATCGGGCCTGTCCTGTGAGGAAGAACGGGGCTGACATGCACACGACCCAAAAAACACAGATATAAGGAGGAGTAAACTGTATTTTGCCCTACAATTTATCTCTTTCAAGTGATGAAAATAAAGCGTTTAGACAATGAGAGTTTCTATAACTTAGGACACCCGCTCTCACAGACGGACAACGCGGCTATCATGGGATTCTGTCCGTTCGCAATGCCAACGCGTCTATCATGGGATTCTGTCCGTTCGCAATGCCAACCGTCTTAGTCATTTTATTTCAATTTGTTACAATTTAATCATTTGTGTCCTGCCTTGTAAAAAGGTCCGGACGGGCAAACATGAGTACGGATGCTCGCGCTATAGGACAGACAAAGCGGCGACTGCGTATTCGAGAAACATAAATAACTTTTAATTCAATAGTGCTTAATTTTGGAACATTTCTCTTGTCATGTTAACCGTTCCAGTCACACCAGCTATGCTAATATTTTGTTTCTTGTGTCGCAAAAGTGACAGACAGGCAGACGAACACTCGCTCTAACATTATCGAGGAGAATTTCACCAATCGTGAACAAGCTTTAAAGCTTTATGATTAATCGTCAATGTGACTAGGTTGTTTACGCTAGACGGTGGTGGCATCTGTGTCGAACTATCTTTGTCATTTTCCTCAAATGTACCGGATTTGTCCTGCGATGAAAAAGGACAAGGCAGAAAATACTAACAAGCGCGTGCACAATAAGACAATGCGGCGATTATGTGATTCTCAAACATTTTGGAGCATAAACGCAATTCTCCGAAAGTGAAATATTACTAAAGCGTTTTGTGTGGTCGTCAATGTCACCGGGTACTTTACAAAGTCGGTCATGTCAAACGGTCCAGTCATACATATTATGCCAATGTGTTCCTATAAACGTTTTATTTGTTTGCTTATGCCAATTCGAATAATTATTTCTGTTTGTAAATGTATGTACGTGCACCACGAACCCCCTTTCGCGTGATCCGGTGGTATCATTTCCACACCCCTTCTGCTGGCAGTAACCGGTTTTTTTTGCAACATTGATCTACCACCGGAATTGATGTCGTAATTTAAGACTCCGGGAGGGTTGAACCACGTCCGTTCGCGTTATATATGGGTTCCTTTTTGCTCTACAGCAATAGGGTTTCCTATTGAATTGACCAAGTCTAGTGAAAACCGACAGTCGAGGCTTACGGTCGGAATGAGTATGCGATCGCCATCTAGTTGGTTTAACCCTTTCCCACACACAATACATATCTCTACAGCAGACGACTTTGAAATCATCTAGGCAAAACTCTGAACATATCTGTTAATGAAAGTATAATACTTGAATAAAGATGAAAAGCTTTAGTAGCATGGCAAACAAACGAATTTCTCATTTGTAATTTGATCGTTATTGCCATTAATTTCGAGTAAGTCGATTTGTTTACGTGACGCTGTACAAATGCTCACGTTATAAAGGCCGATGGCTTCTAAGGTGCCGAACTCAAGATAAAAGATAGTTTAGTCAAAGTGTTAAAAGTGTTAAAAGTGTTCAAAAGTTGTCTTGAAATATTAGCATTATAATTTTGAGATAAAATTAGATTAATAATTTAACTTTCCAGCACAAAAAAACATCTAAATATTGATCGGGAATATGCTTCATTTTTTACTGGGAAGACATACCAAGTAAGCCAAAGTTTGTACATTTCCATTGACTTTCAATGGACAATTTTTCAACATTTATTGCCAAAATAGTTTTAAACTACTTATTACTTACTTTATTGTCACTATTAGCAATATTTGCAAAAGTTTCAACATTTCAAAATTGTGATCTTCATCTGGAGTTTATCACCTTTAACTCTTTCAGCGCCAAAGGCAATATTGAGGTTTTTGCAAACAATGCATTCATGTGAGACAGCTCGTGACGAGCTGTCTCACATGGTATCAGCATTGTTTGCGTTTTAGTGTTAAAAATATTTCAAAATTCTTATTACATGATAAATAGAATCGGCCGATTTTGAACATGGAAGAGTCAACTTTAAACAATTCGGCACTGAAAGAGTTAAGGTGAACAAGTTCTAGTTGTTCTTGAACTATTTTATAACCGCATCACAACACCCGAAACGGATTCGCTGTAATCCATATTTGAGTGTGATCATTAACGACGATCAAGTTTACCATAAAGCCAAATCGAGGGCTTGGCGTGAAACGGTTGTATCTAAAATTGGTATTTTTTTACCAAGGTTAATCACCTCACCATAAAGTCTTTATAAGCATTAAATCATTTTTCTTGATAAACAATGGAAATTTAGGTGCCATTGCTCGTTCTGAGCAATGGCACCTAAATTTGCATTGTTTACAAAGGGGTCAAAATTGCCCCTAAACCAGGGTTTTCAAAATAGGTTTTTAATTACAAATGTTTCACGCCAAGCCCTCGAAATAGTTCCGATTGCGAGTGTTTAGTATGTCCGAAATTTGGATACGTTGTTTACGAAATCAACATAATTATTATTCTGAGGCAATGTTAATTCACCAAATATACGCTTTAACAACATTAAATGACAGAACAGTTGATGAGAAATGAGGTTATCTCGACGAGGGATGTTCCAAAACAACATGGACAAACATTATAACAAATAGGCATATTTTACCATAACAGTACGGCTGACATGCTCATTTCTTTCAACGTCCTTTACATTCTTATAATTTACATCATACTTTTGTCCTTGCATTCATATTCACGATGATATGTGTTTCATTACAATCGTACCTTTGATTCAGTTTACGTTATTTTGGAACACTACTCGAACTTAATAATAATAATATAATACTTAAAAATCCTCAATAGTACGGGTTATCTTGTTTTGCATGATACATGCTTGTGCTTTCTTTGATACGGTTATCCTTGCTATGGATTTTTAACTAATGATTGCGAGTGTATGGTGCATCTAATGGTTTTAATTTGCAACGTATGATTGTCATTGCTTTTTGCAACAAATGACTGTCATTGCTTCATACAACTAATGAGTGTCATTGATGTGTGCAAGTTATGATACTCATTGCTTTATGCTTCTTTTGATTGTCATAACTTTTTGCAAATTACGATGGTCAATAATTTGCATGGATTAGAACAGTCATTGTTTCATTAAACTAATAGCGCTGAAATAACTGTATATAAAAGGGTTAATTTTAAGTCATTCGTCTGCGTAGGTAACACCTGATGCCTTATTCATGAATGTACATTTCTAATTTAAAAGTTCAAGATCGAATTCTTGTAATATATAATATATAAATAAACAACCATGTTGGTATCTACAGTATTATTTAAGAGACATAAAAATAACGTAAGCTTGAAAATTGGTTTGACAACTTCCTGTGTCTCACCAATATTGTATCCATTCTTTTTCCTGGAAACTTAACTGTTTATTGCGCCACGTCACAAGAAATTCATCTTCCGAGGATTTGTGACCAGAAACGGTTCAATATAAATATGCACCTTCAAGAATTCCCTTTTCACAATGTTGTTGGCCTAGCTTTGTAGAAATTACGAGTGTTAGCCCAAATTCACAAAACGAGTATGCAAATCTATCGTAATTTTGTGAATTTAAAAGCCTGAAAAGACATCGCACTTGAAACATTGTGTTCAATCGCCGATTGGGTGATACCAAAAGCTTTTAAAATGGTAGTAGCAGTTCTGTTCTAGTTTGTGCTCCAGGTGGACGGTAAAGCAATACAACTGGTATGTTTATATCAGGATAAACTTACACACAAAGTGGTTATTAACGTAGGAGACGCTGTAATATCATTGAGATAATTCCAAATCATCCAGATTAAACACCATTCAAACAGTACAATGGTGAGATATTGCCCATTTATGATTGACTCCATCAACAGTCAGCGTTATTGTAGTGAAATATCAGCTATTCACAAAACCGTAAAAACACTTTCCCTTAGCCCTTTCCCACATGCAGACTTAACAAAACGCATCTGCAGAAGACAAATTAGACAAAAGCAGAAGTTTCTCATTATAAGCAATTTCTTTTATTGCCACAATGTTTTTCGAATTTATTCAATAATCATACTTCATATGGACATTATTTTAAATATTTTACCCAGATGTTGTCCAACCCATCTGTTGCAGATTTGCCGTATATGGTAAAGGGCCTAACGTATATCTTTCACAGTATATTGAATAACTGTCTTAATCGCTTTTTCTTATATCTGTCATTTTTCCAATTATTGGGTCTGGCACTTTGTGGCACTTACTCATAACACTGCATCGCTCTCATCATAGATGAATTAACGCTTTTCCACCAAGATTAATGCCGGTTATTCATAACTTCGGTAGTTACGTGTCAAGTGCATGTATAAGTGTTAAATTGGTTCTATACAATACAATCACTTTATTTGTATTTAAAGGCACTCGGCCCGAAAGTACCATCATGGTCTGGTATTTAAATTACAATAAATCTCAAAACACTTCTGCTGTACCTGTGTGGTTTTATGTCTGATTTTAATTAAATGCATTACAGCATGATGTTAATCCGTCAAATTCATGAATGACAAATTAGTTTAATGTATATGCATATTCATATATGTCAAGATTAGTTTATTATAAATATAGGATATGACATGAGATGTCATTTCATATAAAGTTGTATTAAACGAGTTCAAGAAATTTGTTATTAAGCGGGCCTCTTAATAAAAAAAAATTGGACGAGTTGAATAACACTTTATGAAATGACAACGAATGTCAGATTCATTTTATTAAATGAAACACAAAAATAAAATCGTTTTTTCGCTGTTATAAAATAGTCCCGACATGTAATACTTAATAAACTGGTAACTAATTACACACACAACTATTGTTATGACCCATGATGGTCCCTTTACCTCGTCCATCTATCGTTATGTTTACCGGATACACGTTCTCAGCCATTTTGTAAACATGTGCGGATGAATACAAAAAGTGTTATTCTGTCATGTTATAGTACACGTGTGACATATAAAGAAATACGTAAAGGGTACATTAGATTAGATACAAGCATTGTCATGTGATAAATGTGATTATTGCTTGGGAAGCAATTTTGTGTATGAATGGTATGTGTAGTGAGAGGCAGATACACATTTTACCGGCCTACATTTATATATATGTGCAAGCTTTTCGCAAAAATTATCCAGTTGACCGGCACTCTGCGAAAACCAACCGTAAGGCATTTGCAGTCTGATGATTTGTCTTTGCACTACTCGCCAATTTGTCATATGAGGTTTCAAGAAACTTTTGTTGATCAGTTTCCATTTCAATCCGTATCATGAATCCATAGAAATGTCTTTGTTCACACAAGTGTAATACTAACGGTAGGGTTTGGTTTTCTAGAGCACCACTCAATAGGGCAGAGTGTGTATGACCATCTTTGTTTGGTGTATTTCGTAACCTACTTGTGAACAACTTTATAGAGGATGTTTGGTTATTTCCATGTATTACCTACACATGTGAGATGCTTAATGACAACAAATCATTACACGTGTTAAAAAAGAGCTGCGTGCGTATCCACGCTATTGATAACAATTGATACTGCCTTACAGAAGTTTCTCAAAACCGTACATGACTGTTTTGGCTAACAGTGCAGAGCCATATCAGATTGCGCGAATGCTCTGGCTGATCTTGAACTACAATAAAGCGAAATCTTTAATGTTGGTTTTTCGCGACGCACCGTTCATTTACTGTATCGAATGGGCTTCAATATATTCACAATTGATGAACCCACGGGTGAAAATATTGTATTGGAAACTCACGAAATGAAATTTCGATCATTCACCCAAACTTACAAAATATTTGAGTCCATTTCATATAGATCATTTGCATCTTCGGTCAATTTAGATGAGGTTTTATTCAATTTAGTACCCCAATGCCAAACCATATATTTCACAGGCAGTACGCAGGAAATATAGTTCTCCGCACAGCCATTTACGATCAGTTTTTATAATTGTTTAGAAAGAAATTAATGTTGATAATGAACAACCAAACGTATATTTATATATGTGACAGAGGTTAACAAAAAGTGGGGAAATGGAGTTTCTTCTCTCTGGACGAAACATTAAAAATATTGTTTGATAAAATTACATGTTTGAAAGAGTGATTTTTTATCCAGATATAATTCAATGTAACTTCTAAATGACGCACCGAAAGAGCAATTCATAATGCATGGTGCCAACACCTTATTAGATGCTCACAGATGCTCACACTTTGATATCAATCTAGTAATAAAAATGAAAGAATGCATTTGTTCATGTTAGCATGATTTGTATTTTGTTGCCATCTATTTCGAAACAAACATGAGGAAGTTTAATCTTACAGCAAATAGCATTGTAAGGAGAATTTAAATGTCAAAGCTTCTCACCGCTGGGAATGGATTAAAACACACGTAGAAATTACTAATGAGCTAAATACACATGACGCACACAGAGATTATAATTATAATGAGATTTGTTCAGATAGAATCCGTTCGTAGAGAGACTTTTAAATACAATGTTAGTTTACGATTAACCCTTTCCCTCATACAACAATTCTGCAGCAGACGACTTTGAACATATTTTGTCAAAAAATAGAAAATCTCTATAATTAAATGGATATCCTATGACTAAAAGTGGAAAACATTGTGGCAAAAGAAGAAATTGCACGTTTTGTGCAATTTCTTCTTTTGTCACTATGTTTTCAAAAATCCGTCTGCTGCAGAGGCGTCAGAAAGCGTCTATATGAGGGAAAGGGTTAAGAACCCTATCATCTAGAGCCGTATTTAAAACAGTCACAGATGTGACCTCAGACGAAAGTAGAAGTCCTACTGTTTTTACTCCTTTACAGGATTATGTGACGTCAAAACGTGAACTGCTACGAGACCCCGTAACCAATGCACACGCACCGTTATGCCTCTACAGCAGAATACTTTTGATAACACTGTGACAAAAAGGAGAAATATCTCCCTTTGCAACTCTTTTTCAACTGTGTCCAATGGTTATACTTTCATTTATAGATAGATAGGTAGATAGATATGTTTTATTGACTTAAACTATAGTTTTTCGTCATACAACATAAGTATTAAGAAATAAATTGCAATTATAGATATTTAGCGGGTCTAAATGTTTTCAAGGTCGTCTGCTGTAGAATTTTATAATATTATAAAAAAGGGTTAAAAAGAAAGATGTACTTCAACTGGTTTCACTTCTGGACAGAATCATGTGATTCCAAAACTTATGCAAACACATATAGACAAATACGCAGCAGTATATTTTTAAACATGTTCTGGCATATAGAGAGCAGTCTCATTATTGACCATTTCTCCTTTTGCCACAATGTTTTCAATTTAATTACAATAATTTAATTTATAAAGAATTTAACTGTTTTTGGCCTAACCGTTTACCTGATATTGTTTGCTTTCAATTTATCATAAACATAATGTGTTAACTTTCGAACTGGGAGTATAATTCTAATACAGAATTGAAAACATTTTGGGAAAATTATAAATTACTAACTGTTTAAGCACCTTTGCCTTATTTTCAAAATTTTCACAAGTCGTATGCTTCAAAAGTGTCTGTATCCAGCAAAGGGTTAATACCGTCTCTCTTTTTTTTTTTTTGCAGAGCGGTCTAATTGTGTGGTAACAACTATTTGGTCGCCTGTTACGGAAATAGTTTGAACTATTCTTAATTGATTCTGCTGAAGGCAAACTAATACCGTCTGAAACTGAGGGCCTGCACGCAAACCTTTCTATACATTTTTCACTTTTATTATAGGTACCATCTACTAGACCAGGACGTAAATTACGCTACGCCATATTAAAACTGACTGATTGTTTGGGAGCAGCAACTATATATAAATATTCATTGCAATTTGTACTGAATTTACGTGTCATTGTGAAAGACACTAAATATGATTTGTTTAAGTTTGCTTTTTACGACGCTTTTGACACGGTATATCAGTTATATTAAAGTGTTTCCGGGGGTAAAGTACCAGTACTGCTAGCAGTATTTATCCTGACACGTAAGCATCAGCCATGAATGCCAAGGAGGAAAGCCATTACTACCATTTTAAATCTTTTGGCATAACCCGACTGGGGATCTTATCCCGTTCTCCTGATCCCGGTCTCCCGCTTCCAACCTCCCGTCCCCGGTCTCCGGCTCCCGAGACTGACGCTCTTACCACTGAATAAGAGACATGACCATATGTTTTATATGCTAGATCAGCAAGTGACGTTTGCCGTTTGGCCTCTTTAATGACTGTTGTATTGTCAGTTGCCATAAATCAAACTACAATAAATGTGTAGACGTTTTGATAAAACATTTTATCGTAAACTTTGACCCGGCCGGGTAGCTCAATTGGTAGCGTATCTGACTCGTGATCTGGAGGTCACGGGTTCGATACCCGGTTGCGGCGACATTCTTTCGGGCGATGTTTTCCATTGCCTCTCACCTCTGATCTATGTGAGAAAGTAGTCAGTGGCTTCGAAAGAATGTTGTGTAAGTACTGGTGTGGGAAAGCCAGGAAAACATGGGTAGGTGCACTGACCGCCGTGATATGACCAAAGCTGTTGAAAGCGGCGTTAAACTCCAAACAAACAAAACAAAAAAACAAAACTTTAACCCTTTTCCATTTACAAGAAATCTGCAGCAGACGACTTTTAAAACAACTAATGGACAACTATGGATAACTTCAAAAATGAAAGTATAAAGATTGAATAGAGTTGGAATCAGTTTTCAAATTTCGTCTGCAGCAGATGCTTTAAAATGCGTCTATTAGTGGGAAAGAGTTTTTTAAACAAAGTTTAAATCTGCAATGACTTGAAATAGCGTGACGTCCTTCATTATATCAGTAGATTCGGGTATTGAATCAGTTTCAGGTTATCTAGTGCGGTTTGAATAATTCCGAACGGAATTTGGATAATGTCGGAAACGACCCGTATGTATTAAGTTCGTTCACTTTTCGGTCCGATTCGACTATTTACGAAAATAAGGGAAGTAATTTGTAATTTAAATGACGTAATTGTCGATTACAATGACGTAAATTGCGTTTTAAGTCTACTCCGATTTCGAGTACTGCATGCGGGTTGTTTTGGATAGGGGACTATTTTCAGCCGCATCACATAATAGTAAACAAATACGCTAACCATAGTTTTTGTATATTCATGAGTGACTTTCGAGGTCTAAATCTAGAATAAGATTGTTGAGTATTATACTCGGATTAAATGCGAATATTTACGAAAAACAGATATATGTAATGATCCATTTGTCTGACGTCATTCCAGTTCGAGACCCCTCCGATTGAGCGCAATTCATGCGGATTTTTTTCGGATTCTATTTCACGTAATTGTGAACTATTTATAACCGTATCACAAAGCCGAAAACCGATTGACTTCCCATAGTTTGGCTAAAATCATAAACGACGTCCGATTTCAAGAGTACAGTCGAATATTCCGATTGAGATTAATATCAGTAAATAAAAGTAGTTCATAATGTATTTTCCCGTAAATAGCTGACTGTCAACCGATTGCCTTCACAACAGATGTATTGGAATTAATCTTTGATGCTAGGCATGGTTACATCGAATAAGAAAAAGAGCGTGGTCCGCGGGGAGGTTCTTGCAGGACGAGTTGTCATGGGACGAGTGATTTCATAGCTGGTTGTCAAGTTTAGTTCATTTACAGGTTTATTCGAGAAACATCCTTTGACATGTACATTTTGTTAAAAATACGATTAATAGAAGCATGTTGACGTTTCTCCAGCAGACGACTTTTGAAAACATTGTGTCAGTTGGATATATTGCCCACAATGAGCAGTTTTTCCTTTTGCCAATGTTTTAACATGATGTAATTAGTTTATCTTCATTTACAGATTGTTATCCTATGTTTACAGAAGATGTTAAAGTCACCTGCTGTAGATGTGTTGTATGTGGGAAAGGGACCGTGTGTTGTACTGATTATCAGACACGTCAAGACAGGCTTTGATTCGGATATCTGCTTGTCGATATGTTCTAGGCGAACTGTCATTTTGTGTGAATTTTAACGTATGCTTTACCTTCAATAGATACTGGATATAGCGCATTTTTTGCATTGCATTGTGTGCACAGTCCCAATATGTTTCGCCATTCCAAAGACTTTAACGCTTTCCCACATACAGCAAATCTGCAGCAGACAACTTTAAAAACATCTTGACAGTTACGTGAACATCTCAATAAAAGATTAATTGTTAAATAAAATTGAAAACATTGCGGCCAAAGGTCATCATGAGCAATTTCACATTTGGCCACAATTTTTTCAAAAGTCGTCTGCTTCTATTGCGTGAAAATGCTTCTGCAGGTGGGAAAGGGTTAAAACATGTAATACTTGTAATTAACATACATACGATATATACGTATATATGTTTCACAAGAGCGAATTTGGATCGTCGAAACGTAATGGGTTTTCGTCCATAACGGTAACACGCACCCCTGCTTTGCGTTCATTGTAGCAGTTTGGTTGCTCACGGTTTGAAAATGCTTGTATCAGAAAAAGAAATGCTTAAATGTGATTGGTGGATTGGCTATCGTTTGCTACTGTAAAATAATAGTTAAGCCATCAACCTTACTTAGTGCTAAGTTATACTTAAATATTTAAAAGTATATTTAATAGTTTTCTTTCACTTATAAAAATGCCAAAACATTTCATATCTCAACAATTACTTTTAGTCAGCAGGCAATCTGACTAAAGTACACGATCTGACCAAATGTAATGTATGTTAATAGGAGATGCTTTTAATGAGATTGAGTCAGCAGGGTAACTATTTATGTAAACTTAGTCATTTACTTGAATACATAGCACCATTCATGTTTTACAAAATATTTGGGAAATAAAAAGGATGAGATATGTTTTTTTTTTAAGTATTACTAAGCGCTAGGTAAGGTTAGTGAAGTTGGACACTGGTATGGTCGGAACATCTTCACGAAACCCGACCTTCCGAAGTGTTCAAGTTGACTCTCTCACACATACAACAATTCTGAAGCAGACGAATTTGAAAGACATATAGCCAAACATATGAAAAAGCTCTATAAATGAATGTTTGACTATTGGATAGATGTTAAATCATTGTGGCAAAATGGAGAACTTTTTCATCTGCTAGGCTACAGTTGGCTGTTCTTGATATTCACTGGTCGCTAGGTTTTCTTGTGACGTGGCCCATTGTTCTTCTTTAAATTTATCCAACATACAGACGCTTTCTGACGCCTCTGCACCAGACGACCTTTGAAAACGTTGTGGCAAAAGGAGAATTTGTTATTTTTCCTTTTGCCATAATGTCGTCAAAATGTGTCTGTATGTTCGAGAGAATAAACAATTTCTCTTTTTCCACAATTTTTTCAATCGAAAGTTTCAATATTTTCTCCAGATGATTTCAAAGTTTTGAAGTTATCAAAATGCTCAGATTCGTCAGACAAATCGCAAAGTAAAACGTTGAAGTAGCCTATTTACTCGATTGAGATTCAGAGTTTCTTTCGTCGCAATTATTTTTATGAATTATGCTCATTTAGAAACAGTCAACACGTAATTCAAGTTAGGTTATAGTCAAAACACCCGGTGTTCTGAACAACGGAAACGACTCACGTCGTCTATACCGGAAAAAGACTTCATTGATTTAGTGTCATCTCTGGCTGTCGTAACGGATATTACCAATTTTCTTTTATTTACCTTCGTCTTGCTATTTTAGTATCTATGTAAAGCAATTCGGAATAATCAGCCTTAGGCCCAGCGCGACTGTCAGAAAATTCACATTTATTTTTCTTCTCGTCGAAGATGGTTTCCCTGTAGCATTTCACTTCACCCTAAAACATATGAGGGTTGTCCCAAAAACATTCTGATAGTTAATTTCTCTAATACAAACGACTTCTACTTTAAGACTTAACGGCATTTATTTTGTTCCCTTATAAAAATGCCTAGATAATTCATTTCTTAACAAGTATTGTTAGCTAGCAAGGTAACTATTTATGTCAACTTGGTCAATAACCATTCAATCATTCATGTTTAACAAAATATCAGGTAACAAACAAAATGATTGAATGTGCTTTTAAGATTTTAGTTAGTACTAAGCGCTAAGTTAAGTTGGTGAAATTGGACACTGACACCCCTGAACTCATCTTCAGGGAAAAATGCTCAGCATGAGTTTCTCTTTTTCAATTTATCTTTACAAATTTCTAAATGCAAAAACATTTTTGTAATATAAGCCACGTCTCTCGAAAACCGACCTTCGGGGTTTTACGGTCAGACAAGATCCGGGTCATCAAGCCCCTTAGTGCATTCTGATCGGGATCTTCCCTGTTCGCCATATACTCGTTCAAGTATTAATTAATCTTCATAAGACATGTTATTTGATCAGAAAAGCTTTTAATTTAAGAGAGAGAGGGGGAGGTGGATAATAAAAGAATATGCTATTAGACTAGAACGACAATCCGCTGCTACCTATAGGAGTTTGCGTAATATAAGGGAGGTAGCACATCTAAGATTGATTGATTCATTGTTTGGGGTTTTACGAAGCTTTCAACAATTGTTCACTTATTTCCTGGGTAAGATACCAGTACTATTGGTCCATTTATCCTGACACCAGCCAGTCAGTCGTAATAACTCCGCAATGCAGAGCGTCAAGGAGGGCAGCCATACCATAATTGACATGTTCGGAAGATTTAAAATTATTGCAAAGTATATATTTTTATAGCCAACATTTAGTAAAAATTGTTATCTCGAGATTTTAATGATGTTTAAATAGTTATAAGGGGAGATCATTAACTGACTGCGCGAAGGTACCGGCCGATGAGGATCTTTCCCGGTCGCAGACTTTTGATCCAAATTGTTATCGAGAGATTTTAGTGATGTTTAAATGGCTATAAGGGGAAATCATGAACTGACTGCGCGGAGGTCATGTTTTTATCCCGATCGCAAAGGCCCTGTAGCCGACTTTTGATCCAAATTCTTATATTGAAGTATCAATAATCCTTCAGCTTCTAGATGGCGACCAGGGAAGGGATCGTGATCGTCCTGTGGAATATTGATCATTCCTGTTCGAGTGTTCACGCAGCATATAATCCGGACAAGCTCAGACATTTACGATAATATATTTCAGAAATATCAAGGCGCAATATTTTCGTAAATGTAGTGACACAATTCGCAACTAATGTGACAGAATTAGCAACAACTAATGTGACAGAGTTCGTTACAACTCATGTAACAGAATGTGCAACGAATGAGACAAAATTCGAAACTAATGTGACAAAATTCGCAAATAATGTGACAGAATTCGCAAGTAATATATCTGAATCCGCAAATAGAATGACGTAATTCCGTTTGGTAACTACTCTATAATTATAAATGTACTTCAGGCGGAATATATGTTGATGAGTAAATAACGATGGCTTTATGCTAAACAGTTGTACAATGACAATGACAAATCTTTATGAAAAAGTACTAAGGCCACCGGCCGCTAACACATTATATTTGATATAAATACATTTATAACATTTTGAGAAATGTACATTTACTAATACACATTCGACAGCAGTCTTATAATTTTCTAATGACAAATGTGTTAACAGACTGCAATCAATTGTATAAGCTGGTTGTACTAGTACTCGATTTGTACCAGTTGAAAAGGAAATGAGCCGTCACGCGAGAAAACCAACATTATGGCCTCTTCGTAATGTATCGAACCAGATCAGCCTGCGCAGTCCACGCAGACTGATCCGGGCCGACGCATTCCGTCTCAGGGAGATAGAGTTATAGAGTAATGATTCCTGGAACAGAAAATTCACAGGAGGCGAAAAGTGTCTATCCGGGTAATCCTGCGCGGCCGCTGATGCTTAGGCTGGTCCGGGTCGATACGTTACGCAATATCCACAATGTTGGTTTTCTCGCGAGACGGCTCAAATGTTGTGTGATTTTCCGTTACAATGGCGACCAGTCTCAATTCAAAACATGTGATTCAAAGAAGTAAGTAGTCACACTTTAATTGATAAAGTACAGTGTCCTGATATTTATCGCGGACTATTTTTAAGTGCAGTATGTTACAAAACACTGAATCAGTACTCGTATGTTGGGTAGTGTGATGATCATTATATTTATTCTCTAGTATATTGCCACTGTAATCTGACTTGAAAGCCGGTAAATACATTCTCAAGATGTATGCAGTAATCCATGTATTGTATGGCTGAGTATTATTGTCTTAAAGCGACTGAAATCCAGATTGCACGGGAAAAAAAGTCGTTGAGTCGTTTTCAATTGTCCCGATTAAGGGGTTTCCTATTTGAAAATTCCACGGAATCCTTCAGACGGGCACCTTGCAACGATCACGTGATATAACTATATACCGGTTCACTCTGACAGGCATGTATAGTTATACACAATTTACACGTTTGGTAGAGTCGAACGACAGTAATCATAGAGATTTGTTTGTGATTGCATGAGCTCCTCGTGATTTTGCATAAAACCTTCATGGTATAAAAATGTTTCATTTAATGCGCATGCGTCCTATCGGTCATGTGACGACTCTTCAATTCACGTGACGACTTTTCAATTCACGTGACGACTTTTCAAGTCACGTGATGAATGAGATTAAAAGCATCGAAAGCTATTTAAAAAACTTACCCCGTTACTGACGGGAAAGAATTTGCGATGGAAAAAGTATCGGAAACAAGAAAATCTCACCGATTATAGGGGTATGTAATATGTCAGTTATCATATTTTAATGCCCCAAATACAAAAATAACACTTATTTTCTTAAAATTGGAAATTTTATTTTTTTTCGACAGTTGGGTATCTGGAGTTCAGTCGCATTAATGTAAAACGTATATAAGTAATATATCTATAGGTGCTACCTATTTACGAAAAAACGCAAGATACTTATAAACAAAAATTTAAGAGCATACTTTGGCCATAAATAAGGATTTATAAGTAATTGACTAGACAATAATAATGTTAATGGCATGTGTCTTGTATTATCAAAACATATTTGCAATTCTTATTGCTGTCGTCTATTATTACGAACAGAAAATAATAAAGTAAAGACTTTCAGAAAATCAAGGAATACATTTATAATGAACGAGGTTAAAACATGAGGGCCAAGATGATCCTTAATCGATCACCTGCAGAAGCAAATAGATCAGCCCTTTTCTGATGCCACCTGGGGACTGCCTTTTTCAAGCAGTCAATATGACTGGAACAAATTATGTAAGGGTTCACATTTCTGCTAAACCCTTTCCCTATTAGAGACGGTTTCTGAGGCCTATGATTTAGGAAAAGATTGTCGCAACAAGAACAATTGCTCCTTATGAGAAAGTTATCCTTTTGCCACAATGTTTGATAAATAATTATACTTTGAATGATTGAGTCAATAGCTCATGTATAGGAATTTGGGGTCTTTCATGTTGATACCACTTTTTTGCGGGAAACGACGTCGCTCCATTGACGTTACGCCAAGATGAAGTGTAGCGGAAATGACGTCACGTCCTTCTTTGGCTACGATACAGTCAAAATTTAGTTTCGGGCGTAGAAGGCTAATGCTGTCGTTTTTTTCACGCCCGTTAACTATAAGCGAAAAAACCCATTTATGTTTTTTTTTCCGTATAATTTCGTTTGGTTCAAACACGGTCATTATTTGCTGAGTAATTGGGCAAATTCGTGTTTATACATACTCTTGTTACTGCACCAAAACATACATTGAACCCTTTCATAACGTGTATTTAAGTTAATATTAGCCCACCAAACCTGACAGGTTGATTCACCAACGACGTCAGAAGCTTAATATAACTTGCATTTACGAGATGTCCCTCACGAAAACCAATATTATGGACTCTGCGTAATGTATCGAACAAGATCATCCTGTGCAGTCCGCGCAGGCTAATCTGGGCCGACACATTCCGTCTCAGGTGGATAGAGGTATGGAGTTATGATTCCTGAAACAGAAAATCCACAGCAGGCGAAATGTGTCTGTCCGGGTTAGCCTGCGCGGCATGCTTTATCTGATCCGGGTCGATACTTTACGCAGAGTCCACAATGTTGGTTTTCTCGCGGAACGGCTCATATATAGTTATGATTGTCGTCATTCTCATCAAAAAGAGACCAAAATATTCGCTGCGTGTATATCTGCTACACGACTTTAGGTCTTGTGTTAATCGGATTGGATTGCAGTTTTGTTGTTGGTGTGGTTTAACCATTTCACGCATACAACACATCTGCTAAATTCGATATCTAGACAAAATATGGTCATTCATTATAACTGAAAGTGTAATTATTAAATAGAGTTGAAATTATTGTTTTAAAATGAGAATATTCTCAGGAGGAGAGTTTTTGCCTTTTGCAAGAATGTTTTGTAACAGCCGTCTGCTACATATGAGTCAACATGTGTCTGTATTTGGTAAAAGGTTGACTTTCATTTCTAATTGAAACATATAGAGACTCTCACCAAATCGTCCATATGCTAAATCGACTATTTAACCTTTTCTAAACGCTATTTATGAGCTGTACTCCAGAAATGTTTCCTGTAGTGTAGTTGCGACCAATGTTGATCAAGATTAACTTTCGCTTCGCACAATCTAATCTCATTGAAAACCTCCCATAGTGAAAGGGCATGTCCTTATAATGTATTCCTATTGTGTAACATAAACATCATGAATAAGTATTCTATCGCAATGAAATGCATTTTGAAAACGGCGTTAAACAAAATAATCTCTACACTCCTCACATGTAAAGCGTCGAATATCTGGAACCGGGCGTCCCGGGTTCGATCCACTGTCGTTGCACAACGGTTACGATGGAGTTCCTTTGGCAATGCACATTTCCTAGCCTAGTACTTGTTTGTTTACCTAGGGATCGTACATATCGAGGGCTTGGCGTGAAACAGTTGTAACTAAAAACCTATTTTGAAAACCCTGGTTTGGTTTAGGGGCAATTTTGACCCCTTTGTAAACAATGCAAATTTAGGTGCCATTGCTCAGAACGAGCAATGGCACCTAAATTTTCATTGTTTACCAAGAAAAAAGACTGTATTTGGATAAGAATACATGGATGTGCATACAGAGCAGTATCTGCACTTACAAAATAAACCCTTACTTTTGATTTTTTTTATTGCGGCTAACGTTCTTGCCGTTTGACCTCGTCTGGATTTATTCGTGTTGTATTGAGAGTAGATGCGAGACGAACTATTGGACTAATTGAGTTAATGTCATAAAACACCAAGGTAGCGGTGTAAAAAACCAATCCCGAGGCGTCGAATTTGTTCTTTTTGATATCTTAGGATTTCCTCAAGGGAAAACGCGACGAATGTTCGTTCAAATAGGGATATACATCGAATTTAAAGTTAGTTAAAACGGGTTTTTTTTTTTTTTTATTAAACCCTTTCCCGCATTGAAGGCGCATTTTAACGTATCTGACGCAGATGACACTGAAAAAAAAAAGGCCCAAAAGGGGACATTGCTCATGAAATTGACTGTTCCTGTTCAGTTCTGGTCATCAGGTGCTTCAAGGTTACTTGTGCGACAAGACGAATTCGTTTTGAATCAAGAGACAGATATTGTTATTATTGCAGCCGCGAGTTCAGCAAAATCTCAGACCAGTATGTGTATTCGTACACTCTCGTCTGGTTTTTCACTTCGACGAGCATATATTGCGCTCTTAGCTTTATCTTCCGACAGAAAAGTAGAATAAGGCCTACATGTTTCACGACAGGATTCGTTTATTTGTCATGACGGCTTTTCCGAACGCTTTTCGTGTAAATGTGGTGTAATGGTAGAGCGTCCGCCTCGGGTGCGGGAGGTCGCGCGTTCTATCACCGGTCGGGTCAGACCAAAGACTTTAAACATGGGAGTAATGGATGCCCTCCTTGGCGCTCATGGTTGCGGTGCTAGCATTACGACTGTCTGGCTGGTGTCGGGATCAATGGACCAGTAGTACTGGTAACTTACCAAGGAAACGCCGTGATATAACGGAACAATTGATGAAAGCGGCGAAAACACCAAACAATCAATTAATTAATCGTGTAAATGTATCAATGCGTAATGTCCCTTTTCTTATTCTATTTCAGTTGCTGCCCTTGTAGCAAGCATCCTTTCGCTGGTGTTGATAGCATTCGACCGATTTTTTGGTATCGTGTACGCCATGAGGGCCCACATAATCGAGCGGAAAGCCAGCCATTCTATCGTCATCATCTGGTTGTGTTCCATAGCCGCTGCAGTTCCAATGATCATCGTCAGACGAACGGAGAGCGTCACGTGGGTAGATCACGTGGACATTTGGTGCGGCGATGATTGGCCGGGTTATGTGTTGACGGACCCCGAAACGGGTCTGCCTCGGAAATATATTCCCAGCAGGAAGGCGTATTATGTTATCCTAACTCTGGTAATGTACTTTGTACCCATGGTGTTCATGAGTATGTTATACAGTCTCATAATGTGGACGGTGTGGTTTGCTAAAATGCCCGGGGAGCGGATATCCAACAAAGACATGCAGATACAGAGACGGGTGAAGCGTAAGGTGAGATTAAAGAGCTCTTCATAAAGGGCGCTTTGCATGTTTTATAAAATCCTTTATTGGTACTCAAAAGAATCGTCTGAGTGAGATGATTCGTTTGAGGACCCACAACATAGGTTTGACTGAGTGCTCTCATAGATATCGCGTAAGCAACACCTGTTTATTCTTTCTTATCATGTCGTCTGTTTAAGTTACACATGACTTTAATTTTTCAACATACAATCTATCTACAAAAGACGTCTTTAATCCAATATCGCCAAAATAAGAACAAAATCTTTAAATGGATGGATAATGTGTTTTTGAAGTTAAACACATTTTTGCAAGAATGGGAAATTGCTCATTGTATATCAAAAATAACAGTTAGTGATTCAGTCATTTTTTGTATTGCATTGTATTGTATTGTATTGTATTGTATTGTATTGTATTGTATTGTATTGTATTGATGTTGGTTCGTCATAAGCATCCCACTATGTTTACAAAGCCCATGTCCGGCTTGATTACGGACTAATCCATCACTTAAATCAACAGTTCGGGTTGTCGATGATTGTCAGACAATTCATAATTTAACCTCTGCCCATAAGCACCGTGTCTAGCGATTTTGGGTCTTATTGATTTATTTCTAACGGAATCATTGTAAGGTAACTATGCGTAACTATGCGTAAAACTAATGGGGCTACAGTTCTGGCTTATTGTCAAAAGATGCACTGAGGACTAACTTTTGTGTAGACGGACACTGGTTGGGCTGGTAAAACTGTGCGGACGCACATTCTCGCCCGAGTCTTCACTGTACGCAGATGTTTAAAGACCCCCGAATCACTAAACAAGGCTCATACGAATTCGGTATTATAGCAACCATTTTTACAATAATAGATAGAGAACTTAGACGGAGATTCAGTGTGTCCATCAATATATCTTTGTCGTTCCGATATGATTAGGCTAAGTCGCTATTAACCTCTGTAATAAAGAGAGTTTATTTACCATCGAACTTTTCAGACTGGCTTTATTAAGCTGAGTGGTATTAACGCTTGAAACAAAACGACTACATCTGCACGAGTTTGGTAAAAGGGAAAATCAACAGCATTATTGTTTGATGCTTTACGCCGCTCTCAACAATGGTTCAGTTATATCACTGCGGCGTTTCCTGGGCAAGTTACCAGTAATACTGATCCATTTATCCTGACAGCAGCTAGACAGTTATAATGCTTTACCCCGTAACCCTGAGCGCCAAGCTCAGAGGGCAGCCATTTCTAGCAGTTTTAAAGTATTTTGAATGACCCGATCGGTGATCGAACCCGCGACCTCCCGCACCAGATGTGGACGTTCAACCACTACACTACAGAGGAGGTTTATTATTTAAAGAAAGAGTTGCACAATAATCGATTTATTTGTGTTAAAAGAATGCAGTCGCAGTATTTTATCATCGGGAAAAAAATGAAAATATTACACTATTTATATAATTTAAGCAAGAGCGTAACGGGGTAAAGTGTCATCTATATTTTTTATCGTTTCTGTAGGTTGTTCTCTAACCTTTAATTTCCCAGGAAGAGATTTTAGTCCGGTTGATATAATACCTGTTTTCTGAGTTGAATCTAACATCCCTAAGCATTACCATTTTCTCATAAAGGCCGGAATTTTATTTTCAAAAAACAAAACAGAAATCAATTAATATATAATCGAAAACAATACACGTAATTATTAGTAGACAACTACTAAAATGTATGGCGCATCTAAAAAGTTACTATTTTCCGGATTATTTTATTCGCCTCGGTGTTTTAGTGGAATTGCATCCGCCTCGGGTGTAGGAGGTCGCTGGTTCGATCCCTGGTCGGGTCATATCAAAGACTTTAAAAATGATAGTAATGGCTGCCCCTCCTTGGCGTTCAGGGTTACGGGGATAGCAATTACGACTGTCTGATTGGTGTCAGCATAACTGGACCACTAGTACTGATAACTTACCCAGGACATGCCGTGATATAACTGAAAAAAAATCAAGTTCTTTGTATCATAAATTGCCACAATAATTTGCAACAGACAAGTCAAAGGTTATTGACATCGCAATTAAATATATCGAATTGAATATAAATGGTGCGGACATCAAAATAGATCTATCGACGCTAAACCGCTTACAAGATATAAGCTTCTTACGGAGTAATTGGCATCAATTGAATCGAGTTGTTAAACCTTTAACTGCCGTATTTCACAACGTCGACTCTTCCATGTTGAAAATTAGACCATTCCATTTTTCGTCTAACAGGAAATTCGGTACAATTTAACGTCGAAGTGGCACACAATGCGGATTTCAGGAGAGACAGCTGGTGGTAACGAGTTGTGTCCCCTGAAATCTGCATTGTTTGCAAAAGCCTGTAATTGTTTTTGGCAGCGGAATAGTTAAATAATTGAAATAATGAAACTTCTGCAAATACTGCTAATAGTGACAACAAAGTAAGTAACAAATAGTTCAAAACTATTTTGGCAGTAAATGTTGAAAAACAAACAATTGAAAGTCATGAAAATGTGCACCGCCCTGAAGACATTATCTATTACCACTACACTACTAAGGCGGAGATTTCGAAACCGGGTGTCCCGGGTTCGATCCCCAGTCGCGGCACTACGGTCATGGTGGAGTGCCCTTGGGCAAGGCACATTTTCTAGCCTAGTACTGGTTTGTTTACCTAGGGATCATGAATAATTAAATTTAATTGCGCGCTAAATGACCTTAGCTGTCGATGCGCCATAAAACAATATACATTCATTCATTCATTCATTCACTAGTAAGGCGATCTCGGCCGTTGCTAATCTAAAGAAAAAGCACAACAATTGTTTTTTCTCATGAAGCCGTCTGTTGCAGATCTGTTGTATGTGGGAAAGGGGTGTTAACAAACATCTCGTAAATACTTGGCCGTTCTATACAAGCCATGGTCATCAGACATAAGACTTAACTACCTGTTTGGCCAACAATGGGTTTATTTCGGATATAAACGGAAGGCGATTATTTGAAATTGATGGTTGCAATCAAGTCTATAGGCTTGATGAGGTTGTTCAACTTCGCTGATTTACCGATGTTCTTTAGCCAAGTCATTATTCTACGATGCAATACTTGTAATTATCCCTTTGTTTTGGTTGTATGTGTCGAATCACTAACGATCATTGTTTACATGTGTTTGTTATGTGTTTAAGTGTAAGTTGTGTTATGTTTCTTTGAATATCGTTTAATGCCTGTTTCAGCAGTTTTTCAGTAAAATCACTGCACTTCCTGGGTAAATTAACAGTACTACCGCTACCATGCGGTACTATCTGTCCTGACATTGATGCATCAATCGTAATGATACTCGCAACCAAGTGCACCAAGGAGTGAAGCCTATTACTACAACTTTTAAAGTATTTAATATGGCCCGACCTGGGATCGAACTCTGTCTGGTCGTCCATTCCAAAGCAGAGGCTCTTATCAATTCACCACAAAGGCAGTGCCAGTCTGTACAGGCAACCTTGAGATCAAATCCCGGATAAGCTAGAACATTCATTCATATGATTAATATGTAACAGTTGTAGCAACATTCGTCTTTCACCAATGTGCCAAAACGTTTATGTGGAAAGGTAGTCCGACGGGCTTTGAACAAATGTTTTGTAGAACAATTATGAGAAGAAAGCCAACAAAACCGTGTACCTAGTAGCTATGGTATCCCACTTTGAAGACAGAGAAGTCTAACTAGTAGCTCTGGTATCCCGCTCTTAAAACAGAGACAGTCTAACAAGTAGCTCTGGTATCCCGCTCTGAAGACAGAGACAGTCTAACTAGTAGCTATGGTATCCCGCTCTGAAGACAGAGACAGTCTAACAAGTAGCTCTGGTATCCCGCTCTGAAGACAGAGACAGTCTAACTAGTAGCTATGGTATCCCGCTCTGAAGACAGAGACAGTCTAACAAGTAGCTCTGGTATCCCGCTCTGAAGACAGAGACAGTCTAACTAGTAGCTCTGGTATCCCGCTCTGAAGACAGAGACAGTCTAACTAGTAGCTCTGGTATCCCGCTCTGAAGACAGAGACAATCTAACTAGTAGCTCTGGTATCCCGCTATGAAGACAGCGACAGTCTAACTAGTAGCTCTGGTATCCCGCTCTGAAGACAGAGAAGTCTAACTAGTAGCTCTGCTATCCCGCTATGAAGACAGAGACAGTCTAACTAGTAGCTCCGGTATCCCACTCTGAAGACAGAGAAGTCTAACTAGTAGCTCTGGTATCCCGCTCTGAAGACAGAGACAGTCTAACTAGTAGCTCTGGTGTCCCGCTCTGAAGACAGAGATAGTCTAACTAGTAGCTCTGGTATCCCGCTCTGAAGACAGCGACAGTCTAACTAGTAGCTCTGGTATCCCGCTCTGAAGACAGAGACAGTCTAACTAGTAGCTCTGGTATCCCGCTCTGAAGACAGAGACAGTCTAACTAGTAGCTCTGGTGTCCCGCTCTGAAGACAGAGATAGTCTAACTAGTAGCTCTGGTATCCCGCTCTTAAGACAGCGACAGTCTAACTAGTAGCTCTGGTATCCCGCTCTGAAGACAGAGACAGTCTAATTAGTAGCTCTGGTATCCCGCTCTGAAGACAGCGAAAGTCTAACTAGTAGCTCTGGTATCCCGCTCTGAAGACAGATACAGTCTCACTAGTAGTTCTGGTATCCCGCTCTGAAGACAGATACAGTCTAACTAGTAGCTATGGTATCCCGCTCTGAAGACAGATACAGTCTAACTACACTGTTTTTCGTACATTTTAGCACATCGGCGGCAGACGAATAACGCTAGCAGCAATTCCGTTTATCAATCATTCTAAAGACTTATTGCTGAGACTAGATTCGACCATTAAACCACTGTACCATCAGAGCTTGGTGGTGTAGTGATTAGTGTGTAAAAGACGTGTACTAAACACGTGTTTCCCGCCCTGAAATCATTACCTTTTACCACGCTCACTACTGAGGCGGTCTTGGCCGTTACCAATCGTATCTGTAAAAAAAGAAAATCTTTGAATGAAGCCTTTTATCTAACCAATCACTTAGAAATCATATCAGGAAAGTATTTGTAACAGAGTAAGAACAATTTAGAGCAATTTGTTCTTATTCGACAATCCATTTTTAAGTCGTCTGCTGAACGGTCGTTAAAAGCACCAGCTTTTGTATAAAGGAAAGGGGCGTTAAAGACGAACGCGTAATTCAGCCCTCTCTGCGATTTTCTGTCATTAGGTCATAGCTATTACGTTCCCAGCAGACGATTATGAAAACACTCACTCCAAGCTTAATTATGGAAAATTCCTACTAATGAAGGTATGCATATTATACCTGTTGCGAAACGAAACTTTTTATGAAACACGCACCAATTTAACAGTGAACAAAAACTTACTGTAAATAGTATAAGAATGCTTAGGGCCATGCAATCGAAATCGGGCACGTAATTGGTAAGTACATTGTCCTCTTTGTACCAGGAAATATGCCAACGACATGAGCGACTCAGTGCTGTTTGTACTATGTGTACTTTTGTAGATATATGTGTTTATTAGGTGGAACAGTGAAATGTACTCACTGTGGAAATATCTTTTAACAGTGACATGTAGACCCATGCGGCCGGGTGTTTTCTCATTAGTATATGTTGCTATACGTTTGTTTTGTTATACACATGTCACTATAATAAAAGATTTACTTTACTTACTTACTTACTTATTGAAAGGAGTTGAATATAGTGTTGCAAAAGTTTTGAGTAATTTCTCCTTTTACCACAATGTTATCAACTGGTGTAGATGCGTCAAATTGTGTCTGAGTGTGGGAGAGAGTTTTAACACATCTGCAAAATCATTTGCAAACAATGTAAATTCAGGTGAGTTACGGGTTGTCTCTCCTGAAATCTACATTGTTTGCCACTTAGACATTAAATTTTACCAAATTTCCTATTGGACGAAAATGGAGTTGAAAAATATTCAATTGCCGTAACTATACAATTAAAGAAAGAAAGTAGACTCTTCCATGTTCAAAATCGGATGACTTCGTTTTTCATGTAATTCGAAATTTCGAAAGTTTTGATAACTTAAAGTCAATCATTGTTTATTTCAGGTGAGACATCTCATTACGAGATGATTCGCCTACATGAAAGACAATTACAGGCTTTTGCAAACAATGCAGATTTCAGGGGACACAGCTCGTTACCAGCTGTTTCTCCTGAATCCGCATTGTATGCCACTTCGACGATAAATTTTACCGAATTTACTGTTGTTCGAACAAATGGAATGGTCCAATTTTCAACATGGAAGAGCCGAATCAACCAATCAAACAACATCATTTGAATATAGCTTTCCGAGCGCTCGGTGTGTAAGGACAATCTGAATACGACAACAGTTATCGAGAACAATTAATTGAGTTTAAAGAACTTGTTTTAAAAAAAGGTGTAAAATGCATCAACTGCTAATAAGACAACATCGCGGTAAACAAATGACATTAAAAGACACCATTCCTTTAGGATAGAGTTGTATAGATTGTGGAACATGAAGTCAATTTCCTCAAAAATGTCATCGTTTTTTTCAAAGATAACCGGATTGATTACTTGAATCAGTAATTCTGCCACATTAATCGTCAGGGTTAAAGTTTACAGAAACGAAACCCTAGTTATTACGTATTAGTTGATATTACATTGGACTCGCGATAACAGGGATCGTTAGTGTATTTGTTTTCATCAGCGATCTATTGTCGTAACATGGGGCTCCTCATATATACTTGAAAAGTGTTCCAAAGAAAATAGGGGGGGGGGGGGGGGGGGGGGGGGGGGGGGGGGGGGTCCATGCATTATGCAAGAAAGAATTCGCCAGGCGAAATTTCTAGTGCATCTTATACACATTAACAATGAATTTAAACTCAATATCATATATTCAATGCATTCTGGTAAGGTATACACTCATTTCTATGTAAATAAAGGTTTGTTTTTTTATCGAGCTATTTGAGTGTAGATCAGCATGGAAGCGGATGTATTTGGCGTAATTTGACATTGGGTACAGATTGTCACTCAGTAAACATCAAACGGGATGGATAGTGAACAGCTATTTCGGTGCTAAAGAATGATAATGAATCTCAATGTTTAATCTTACAGACAGATGATCTGTTTATTTCCAATCTCATTGAAACCAGACATAAACTTCGCTCGCTCGCATATATATCTGATGACTTCCCTATACAGGGTCCCATTCGATCAACCTTACTTACCGCTAAGTAAGACTTAAATACTTAAAAGCAAATTTCATCATTTTGTTTCCCTAATAGTTTGTAAAGTATGAATGGCGGAATGTATTTAAGAAGAATATGACTTAGTTGACATAAATAATTACCTTGGTGACAAACAATTCTTTTTCGTGCTAAGTAAAACTTAAATACTTAAAAGCAAATTTCATCATTTTGTTTCCCTAATAGTTTGTAAAGTATGAATGGCGGAATGTATTTAAAAAGAATATGACTAAGTTGATATAAATAATTACCTTGCTGACAAACAATTCTTTTTAAGAAATGAAATCGTTTGGCATTTTAATTAGGAAAACATAAATCATGAAAAATGCTTTTTTAAGTATTTTTAAAGTATTGCTAAACGTTAAGTAAGTTTGGTAGAATTAGACCCAGATTGGATTAGATTGATCTTTGCATCAGCCAATCAAATTGTCGCTTACAAATTCTTACCTTTAAACGAGATAGAGAAGCGGTGATTGTCGAGTTTTCCGATTGTAAAGAACTGAGCATTAGTTGTATCGCACGATTTATTTGGACACAACACACCGAGCACGTACACATGATTATTTAAGTATTTGAGGTCAATTCGAGACGACCTTGTATGCGGTGTAGTCAGATCCAACATACTTGTACGTACAGCAATGTCAGTTTGTATGATATTAATGAAATTGGTTTATTTCATAACTCACACTATAGAGACATGTAGAGGTTGGTTGAATACAGAGAACATGGTGAAAATTTATTGGAAATAATACACTACTACACGTATTTCTCAGTGAACGTTGAAAAAACATGTAATCAATTGTTTTATTTCATTTGTTTGCAGGTTGTGACGATGTTGGTGATCATTCTGGCCACGTTTGGAGTTTGTTGGCTCCCATTACAAGTCATGATACTGTACTCTGAGCTTAAGGCTCATACAACAATGGTGCGTATCATTTAAACAAATAATTCGAAATCCAACTTTTGCCAACAGAAAAGATCCGGATTAGCCTGCGAAATTGCGCAATCATCACTTCTCTGTTTGCAATATTGTTGTACAAAGCAGCCTGGAATCAACTGAAAATCCTCTTGAAAAGATACAACTGAACTCTGATCCAATGCACTCTTACGCCCTTTGAATTTGTCCATCTTACAGGTGCATTTTGACATTTATGCAGAAGACGCATGTTTGAAAACTTTGTGATCGAAGATGAAATTGCATTGTTTTCCTTTTGCTAACATATATCACCTCTATTCAATAGTTATACTTTCCATGACAGATAATTTCATTATTTTACCAATATGTCATCATATTCGTGTGCTGCATATTTGTTTTATGTGTGAAAAATTCAACGTGGGGCCAGTAACGGGATGCAATAAGACACCATTTAACTGGCAGAGGCTTCATTCCTAGCAACAGTGATCATACAGATCTGGTTTGTATGAAACACTAATTCTTTTGCAGTATTCTTTAACGTCCAGGAAACGTCGATATATAATTGAAATACATGTACTGTTGAAATCAGCGTGAAGCACCATTTAAGCTAACAAATTAAACACATTTATAAATATGTATACTTAGGGAAATATACACTTTAACTATACGTGCCAATAACTAGATATAATTTGGTTTTACTTATGAAATGGTCATGTTACTGGTCCATGATATTACGAACGTTGAATACCAAAAACGGATTTCAAACGCAAAATTTATACAAAATTATAATAAAATATTGAAATGCTAATTTGACTCTACATCTAACATTCTTACAAATGTACTCATATATGTCTAGAGTTAACCCTTTCCCTCATATAGACGCTTTCTGACGCCTCTGCAGCAGACGGCTTTTTGAAAACATTGTGGCAAAAGAAGAAATTGCACGTTTAAGTCATAAATTATCCATTCCATTATAGAGAATTTTTTTTTTTGACAAAATAGGTTCAAAGTCGTCTGCTGCAGAATTGTTTTATGTGGGAAAGGGTTAATTGGCGTATTATCTTGAATGATGATAACAAAGATATGTTCTATATTAATGTGATCTTTGATTTCGTCTTCACTAACATTGGTTATTTAATTCAACGGAGTTGTGACTGTGTCTAGAGGTCATAAGGTACGTCAGGAGATTACGTAAAGTGGAAGTTTGAACCCGATTCAATGACATATTTTCTAGACAGCTTTTCTCTAAAAAATGAAGCTTAAACATTACGTTTGTGATATGAGACAGTCAGACGACCAAATAACCAAGCCATAGACGCCTGTCAATTACGACGTTGGCACATCCCCCAAATGTTGGTCACGCACTGCACTGCATTTAGTGCGTGTCATTTAGTGGAAATCGGCTCTGACGTTACACAGTAATCCCACGTGCCATTTGTTACGCATAATTTATGAACACGAAATGAAGGAAACTTGGAGTGATGATGTGCAGATTAGGCGTAATATGTTCGTGGCCTTGGTTAAATCGCACGCTTTTGTCAATACAAGTTGGCCGTAGGTTTCAGTTCACGAACTGTAAGCGAAATTTGGCCGACCATTTTAAAGTCGTGACATATCTTTGAACATTTTGAAATCCTCGGCACGAACGGACACGCACTGTTTGTAAAACGCACCAGGCACCCACAGCAACACTCCTTCGTACGAGTACGTCCCTTCATGTGTACTCTAAGTTGCTTGCGACAGCGTGACCTTTTTTTGAGCGCAACTATCGACAAACCTAAATAGAGATAACATTCATTACAATAAAAGACATAATTAACACCAGTTGAACACGTTTATACTATTGTAATTCTATTTTCAGCTACCTGATTGGTACCACAGGTTTGAATTCTTCGCCTACACACTCGCCTTCACTAACAGCGCCCTCAACCCACTAGTATATGCGGGGTTTAATGACAAGTTCAGAAAAGGTAGGGTTTGGTCTCAATTAATTAATCTATAAGGATAATCTTTTTGATGGCGCCGTTTTAACTGTATTTCTGTCAGAGCAAGGTGCTTCGATTAAGCCAGAAACACACATATAATAAATCAGCAAAACTATAGAAAATCTATACCAATGGAAGTATACTTACTGAATAGAGTTGAAAGCATAGCGGCAAAAGGAGAAATTGCTCATTATGATCAGGTTCTCCTTTTGCCACTATGTTTCAGAAATGCGTCTACAAGTGGGAAAGGGTAAAACATTTACCGTTTTACAAACTTGTATTAACTTGTTTCCTGTTATAAGTTACCTTAACCATTTCAACCACATACAACAGCCGACTTATTAAAGCATTGTAGCAAACGGAGAAATTGCTAATAATGAGCAATTTGCTACTATTCCCATCGTTTCCAATCGTATTCAATAATTACACTCACATTGATAAAGGATTTTTTTGCATATTTTTGCCCAGTTGCTGCTACTTTGTTGTACGAAGGAAAGGGTACAACAGCATGTTATGCTTATTTAGAAATTACATTTGCCTACAATGTAGACCAAGATCAACCTGCATGGTCATGGAGTCCAATCTGGATCTACATTTTCCGCTTATCTTGTATCAGTCTGTCGAAAAAACACACAATTCCGTAGATGCAAGTTGTCTTATACAATACGTAGTCAAATAATACGGCTGATGCTATTATTGGCAGAAATTAGCAGAATATGAGCTTAATTAGAACTGTCTGATAAAGAATACAACATTGAGATTGTTACGATATTAGTTTCACGTCCGTTTTTCAGGTTTTCGTGCTCTGTTTGGCTGCTACGAACGGAAGCTGTATGCCGCTATTTCCCGTGTGGATTCTATGTATAACAGTTCAACAAATATGACGAAAGTCTAGAGAAACAATGTTATTTGAGAATGAAATATTCGTATGAGTGATGCTCTACAGAAACCAACCTTAGAGCATTTGCGACCAGTGTACATGTATATAGAGACCAAACTGTACGCCTGCGTCGATTTATCATGAATCAGGAGCCGCACTTTTCGAGAATTAGTTATAGAAGACTTCGGGAAACTTCTAAAAAACATATCTGCCTTTAAAACTCTAAAAGTTTACCCTGTACTCAGAATTTGTGCTCAAGTATCTGATTGGTCAAAAAGCAAACTCATGCTCGAAATCGGCCAATCAGAAGTCTTTTTTCGAGCATAACGTTTCTCAACTCAGAGAACGTTTTCATAGTTTTATAGTTTCGGGCAAAAGTCGACTATCCACTTCGATCTTTTACCAAAAATGCACAGACAGATGTTTTTTCTAGACTTGTAAATCTCATTACGATACTGTAGGTGTTCCTGGAGCATTGCTCATATCTTAATGTAATTGTGTAGTCCATTTACCCCATATTACACGTTAAAACTGTCATCTGCCTTGAAAACAACTGACGAAAAGAAAGGTTATTTCTCGAAAAGTGGAAGTAGGTAGAATAGCTTTGGCGAAAAGGAGAAAGTGCTCGTTTTGAGAGCAAATTCTCTTTTACCTACCCTCTTTTTAAAAGTCTCGTGCTGCAAAGGCGTCAAGTGTCGTCCGTATCAAATTAAATAATTATCAAGTAAAATCTGATTAGTGCACACTTCAAATCAATCATGAGAGCCTGTGATCGATTAGTGAAATCAATATCGTTTTTGTTGCAATCTATACTACTTATCATTTTCCTATTGACATATATGATGTTAACGAGTTTAAACCTTTCCCTCATACGACAATTCTGCAGCAGACGACTTTGAACATATTTTGTCAAAAATTAGAAAATCTCTATAATTGAATGGATAACCTATGACTAAAAGTGGAAAACATTGTGGCAAAAGGAGACATTGCTCGTTTTGAGCAATTTCTTCTTTTGTCACTATGTTTTCAAAATGCCGTCTGCTGCAGAGGCATCAGAAAGCGTCTATATGAGGGAATGGGTTAAAATTGAGCTATGAATTTACTAATATGGTAACATTTGATTGCTTGAACTGATCTTATGAAGCATTTGCCATCAGTATGGAGCCAGGTCAGCCGAGTCATCCGAGCCAGCTGGCTAGAATAGTTACTGTAAGCTGCTCTTTAACCCTTTCCTACACATAGACGCGTTCTTACGCATCTGCCGCAGACGACAATTGAAAACATTGTGACAAAAGGAGGAATTGCTCATGATGAGCAATTATTCCTTTTGCCACAATGTTTTCCTCTTTATTCAAGAAGTGTTCTTTCATTATTGCTGCAGATGTACTGTATGTGGGAAAAGATTAATACTCCTATTCTTCTGGTAGAGCATAATTAAAATGTTGTGTCACAATTGTATATATTATTATATTTTTGATGTTTAAACACAAAGAATAAAAGCTGCTGATTGAAGTTTAACACCGTTTTCATCATAATTTCAGTAATAACATGGCGGCCGTTAGGGGTGTTTCTTGACTCTCTCATATCACAAATTCACACCGACTTCTTGCACCCAGAGACATATAGAAACATGTATTTATATGTCTCTGGGTGCACCGCAATACTCCTTCAAAGCGTAACACGGGGACGAATGTATATAAGGACAAAGTGTCAATAACCATTGTGTGCTCGTACGCATTCAATCGGGTTACATATTTGTCATTTTTATTTAACCATGATATATTATATGTTCACCAAGGTCATTATTAGGTCAATGCTGTCGAGTGATATATACAAAGTCGTACTATGGGTTATTAAGTGATTGCAACGAGATGTATTGCCCGTGTAGATGCAACTGTCGAATGATGAATGCATAACAAGGTCAGTTTACTGTATAGTTCTAGGTAAACAGACCGTGTTATTTATTCATCAGACGACAGTTGAATAACACTGACAATATACCAACTCGTGTTCTTCTGTCCATATTTTCCATAGATTAGTTGAAATGTCACGTATGATCGCCCTCTGACTGCTTATTGTTGTGATAATTAAAATATTGTTTATTTTGTCTAATTGTTTTAGAAGTGTGTATGACCCAACCTGTGGTCGAAGCCTGATCTCCCGATACCGACAGTAATGTATCTGTAATGTATCATCCGTTGATTCTGACCATTATGCAAAGGCATACTTAACTCTTTCACTGCCGAATTTCACAAACTCGATGCTTTCATGTCGAAGATTGGATCACTCAAGTTTTTAGTCCAACGGGAAATTTGGTAATTTCTCTAAGTTGCAAACAATGCAGATTTTAAGAGAGAAAGCTCGTGACGAGCTGTCTCACCTGAATCTGCTTTGTTTC